>OMNN01040852.1:0-18605 GCA_900302755.1 Chromis chromis
ATGCTACAGCGAACTACACTGCTGTCGGTTGATTTTGACGTCACGACCGCTATGCTTCGTAGATCTAATCAGCGCTTTTGACAAGCTAGCGAAACCGTAGCTTCATAAATCATTTATTAACCTGAAAAACAGTTTATTGTTTATTAACTGAAAAACACGACTAGAGGCTGTAAGGCGGACTAGTGAGAGAGTTCCCGGGGTTTGTGTTCGGCGTGATGACGTCTAATGTCCCCGACAACCACTGTAGTCTCATTTAGCCACTTGTGAGCAACCGCCGTTTTAAGTACGCGTAAAAACTTTAAAATTCACAAGTGGGGGTCTTATCTAACGTAGTTTATCTCGACGAACAAAACGTCAACATCTCTTAAGCTTGTGTTAACCACAGACCTTATTTCAGGCGTCTAAACACAAACCCATTCAAAATCCCTATTGACTTTTAGAGTTAGGAACCAAAGCTAACTCACTTCCGGGTTTTAGGACTCATTCCTGTGCCAGTCCATAGGGAGCTACTTGCTTTTGGAGCCAGCCTCACAGTGGTCAGGAACTGCAGTTTTTGGCACTTCTGTATTGTCTTCATATTTCAGCCCTGGAGGATTCAGCTTGAAACCAATTAGTTAAAACATTCTACAAATAACCTTTTTCTCCGACAGTTACGAGGGAGGTGGCAGAGGGTCTAAAGGAGTGTTTGAATTTATTGGTTTCAGCTTGTGAAAGTCTGGGAGGGTATCAGAAACTGTTGAGGAAATTGTTGTTGTGCAGGATATAAACAATCCGACAAGATGAATTCTGCTTTCTTTAGCTGTTTGGTGTAAATATCCTGCACCAGTTTCCTGTGCAGTGCCAGTTATTTTTCTACAGGCATTAATCACCTTACTGAGTACATTTTTTGTTTGACCTTCGAGAAACTGATTCCAGCAGATAAAGGAGAAAGTGGGCTCAGCCTTTATAAAAGATTGATAAATCATTGTCATCCCGTCTTGTCAACCTAGAACTGAGAGAATTTCCTCAGTTGCAAAGAAACCAAAGAAACGCTGCCTGTACACCATGTCAATATTATCCTCAAATGTCAGCTCATTGTCTAGCATAGTTTCAAATACTTGTCAGACTCCACTATCACAGTATTCTGGCCATCAATCACTGTACAGTCAAGAAAGGGATCGGAGTGTCTAAAATCGATGCACATGACTTCAGTCTTTGACACATTCTGTACCATGCAAGGCATCATAGTGATGCAGCAGACTGCTTTGGCATGGAGTCACTTTGGTCTGTGCGATGAACTCGATTTAAAGGCATGACGATTAAATGGGAGTAATGTTTGAGAGTCAACGGGTGTTGCTGCGTCATTAGTTTACACAAGACTAAGAAACTCAAGTGCCGGAGAAGAATGAGCAACAAAGGCTCACTAAATGAAACATCAATACCAAGGCATTAATAACTCGACCCAGTGCTGATGCCAGTGAAGTAGACTGGTGACCTTTAGGAACCAAACTATGTGAAAATAATTCATGATGATGGAAGCGGACAAAACAGTGTCACAGCTAGAGAATATGAACCAACAGGGAATTTTTAAAGACCCTGAAAAACACAAGAATAACCTGAGATTCCGGATTATTTAAAAAACAAACTTTACCTTTACGGCGTTAGTAAAAGTAATTGCAAGCAGCGAGTCAACAGTGTTGTCATGGAGTTAATGCCAAGTTACAGCACTAGAAATGACCCATTCTCAGTATATAGTGTTTGAATGTGCCAAGTCAAACGAGTTGAAGCATAAAATTCTGCAGAGAGCCTGCACAGTGTCTTACACCATATGTCACTCGATATTCCAGCATATAAAATACCACTGGATTGTTGTAGACCACATGCAGCAACAACAGCTCCACTGTATGACAGAAACTAACTATAGAATAGACATTGCACTTTGTAGTATCACCAATTATCCAATTATTCATCATTAAATACATCAGAATTTCATGAATATTGTGCAGCAGCAGAAGTAGTAACAAGCAGCAACATCATAATGAGGACACAGTCATTTATGTGCCAGATACTGTGCAGTCATTTGTTTGTTTGTTGGGAGCTGAGCAGCATTCATTTTAAGAGTATGAGCTAGCAGGATGTCAAACTCCAGTATGATTCAAATACAGCATGTCTGTCTGCTTAATGACTGGAAGCATAAACAGGCACTTCAGATTCCAGTGAACAATCAAACAGTGGGATTGTTTAATATCTCTTCGGAGGGGGAAGTTACAGTTAGTCAGCTCTGCACTGTTCAGTTTTACAGTTTGTTGGTTGTATTTTTTTTGCAGATTTTATTCAATCTCTTGGCTGAAACTGGGCAGTTTCTCTTTTGCAATTTCTTTGAGTATGAATCTATGTATAAAATAAGCCTCACATAGAAGCACACGCATGCCTATGAAGGCGATGAAACATTTTGTGATTCACTGTAGCAGCATTTTTAATTTACGAGGTCATTTTAATTAAACTAGAGGATTAGATAACAATTTAATTTCTCTTTCTGTCTCTCCGCTTATTGCTTCTCTCTGTATCTCCATATTACCGCTGACTATAATATCTAATTTCTTCTCTTGGTGCACAGAAGATGCACATTCCTTCTCACGGTGATATTCTTCCAAACACAGGCCAACCCTGATAAAGTTAAATGCATTATATCTGCGAAAATCCATTATGTTACTCACTTAATCTGCCGTATTCCATTTAACTTGACCAGGTTTCATACGGTTCGCTGAGCACAGCGAGCACAGCGAGCACTCTAACACCTACAGTCCTCTGAGGAGGCAGGAACAGCAGCACATGCTAATGTGACAGATGAAGTATGAAGGAAAATGGAAATAAAAATGTGTTTACATTTGACACCACACATCAGATTTGACTATAAATGGTATTACAATGAACAGCAGATCTTTTCTGAACAGCATACTCATGTTCACTATTTGCTGTACTGTTTGTGTGAACAGTATGTGTGTGGATGTGTAGCTAAACGTAGTGCTGTGACATTGACTGGTTAAGCCCCCAGGGGCTTAAGAGTTCTCTTTCCCTTTTAAAGCTGGAGAAATAAGAGCCTTGTAGACATTTAGTCTGACCTCACTCAGCTGCTGTCTTTTCACTGTTATTTTCTTTTGTCCCTTCTTCAACCATTCCCCTCATTTCCTGCAGGGTTGTCCATTAACCCAAAGTTAATGGCAGTTTCAGAGTGACACTCCGGCGAGTTCCAGTCAGCGTCTGAGAACTGTAATCAGATCACTGTTGCATCTTAATTGCTCATTTTTCCATCACTGTCATTTTTATTTATTTCTTTTATCCCATTGGTGGTCATGATGACAAACTGCTGATGTCAGAATAAGGGAATGATTATTATAAGTTATCATGAAAAAGAGGAGAATGGTCATAATCTCCTGAAGAATCATGATTCTGTTTAAACTGGTTAATAATGTGAGCGTGTTTGTCCCTGAAATCACCTTCAGTCAGTGTATCTGCAGGTATAAAAGGTTAGGCAGCATTACGTGACCTTTTGACATTGTTGGAGGTGCAGAGGATTTGCAGAGGTTTGGTTGATAATAGGGGTCAAGCCCCAGTGACCTTTGGTTTTCAAGACATACATACACAATGTGTTAGCAGACACTGCCTTTAGCTTTGTGAAACATTTTAAAGTAATAAATGTGGATTTTGCTACTTTCTAGTAATGCTTCACAACAATAGCTCAGTCAATATCAACAACCTGAGCAGCACAAAAAGATGTGTTTTTTGCTTCTGGAGTAAGCACAATAAGAAACAGAAATACGCAGTGGAAAATAATGTGAACACTGACTCTTAAATAATAACTCTGACACATGAGAGGAAACTGTACTTTTAAATATTACGCCACAGAGCGTCAGAAATGTTTTTTCCTGTGAAATCTCAAGGCTGCAGTATACCAATGCATTTAGACACAGCGTGCTTTCAGGAAACCACAAAAAGAGACGTGATGAAAGTGTGTCAGAGGTCCTCAAATCAACATCAGCTTTGGCTTCATGGAAAAAGAAAGGTCGCTGTAATAATCTGTTTGCCTTCAATGACAGCTTACATCAAAATGCAGGGTAGCTGTGTTTCACTTTCTTTTCTATTGGCCTACATTTACGTCATGTGGCTTGCAAGTTTCTTTCACTTGGCACACAAAAACTATGACAAAGTCCACACCAGTGGGCTGAATGGGTGCAGTTCATGTCCATTTCCTTTTATTTTTCGTTTTACTTTCACATCTTCAGTCACTGTTTGCTTTGGCTTATGCAAGTTAAGTTTAGACACCATAATCGGTTATGTTCACCAAAAGATCATGGTTTTGGGTTAAAATACATGCATACAGGGTTGTTTTCTAGGTCACCGAATGATAAATCCCACCACAAGAGTATTCCCTAAAAAACAAAAGCATCTCACAATTTTACTGCCTTCTTTTGTGAAAATAATACATTTTGCCCTGTGGATGCAGCATTTACACATTTTCTTGTGGGACTGTGCTGCTGTCTTACCTGAGTTTGTTCAGTAGTCATGCTTATATGGACTTCCCAAGATTCACAAAGAAGGGGCCCCACTCAGACCCATTGTCAGCAGCATAAACTCAGTCACTTACAATATCGCAAAATATGTAGCCAACATCTTAGCCCCCTTGGTGGGGAAATCCCAACATCACATTCACAACTCCATAGATTTCGTTGACTGTCGTTACATCATGGAGCACCATCTGAGTCACACCTTTGGAGCACTACTGACCGTTAGTCACCACTGGTCTTTGCAAACACCTCCACAGAGGTTAAATACCTGGGTTTCCCACCAGCGAGTCAGACTATAGCCCAGACTGGCCTTGACACGCATGAGCTGATGAAGCCACTTGGATGAGAGGTGAAACGTCTTCACAGACATATTACTGAGTCCAGTTGCCTTCGATTGAATTGCCCAGAATTCAACAGTCAGAGCAGTTCTCCTTAAAGCCAGTCTTCGACTGTCTGCCTTTGACACCGTCTAAAATGTGTTAATGAAGCCTTCAGCTCCAATCATATTGGTTTTCTACAGACAGCAGCCTTACAGTCCATCAGACAAGATGATATTTATCGTGTTCTCTCACAAATTATTACTTGTATCAGTCACAGGATGGATAATTATTTGGATATAAATATGGCCAAAACTAAAGCACACTAAACTCTGTAGCATCAACCTGCAAACCAAAACCAGCTCTGATCCAGATAGTATTTTACGATGCATTTCTAGAGGTCAAGTTGGATGCGTTTAGAGCAAGTATTTGTGACCAGTGACAGTATGTTCCTTAGCAACTAAAGAAGAAAGGAAGAACCCTGATCGCCACAGAAATTAGAGTATATGCTTCATGAATAATGAGGGAACAATTATAATTAACATGTGACACAAGAATGAAATAATATATCATTTCTCATGTGTTCACGCTTTATCTATTTTTGTTATTTTCTTTGACTTGTCATTCATACTTGCAGAACCCTGCTAGGAAGAATAAAACACAATGACAAATAAATTATGTAGTGCATGTTTCTACACCTATAATTACAGTGCTCTGATAATTTCTGTTATTTTCAGAGGCTGGTCATTTCCATGGTGATGGTGTCCTTTGAGAGGCTTTAGAAAGCTCTCCCCTCCCAAGGTGCCGGATTACAGTTTTTGGAACATTTTACTGTCGTTTTATACCCATCCACAGTAATTACAAAGAAACACCAACAAGGCAAAACATAAAGTAAGAAACCCAGTTATGTGATTGTTTCACGGTGCCGTAACTGTCACCAAATCCGCAGAGAAACACACAGTTAAATGAAAGATGTGTGAAGAAAAAGAGGAATAATTCTCCCTGACTCAGGAAATCTACATAGCATTAATAAGTAAAAGAGAAAATCTTGCAATGAGGCACATTTTATTTGAAATTTTGTCTGTAGTGGTGTATTATTAGTTAATCCTCTACCCATCCCTCACCCATTATTGCTGAATTGCTGTCAAGCAAGACACTTCGCCCCCAACAAACCTTCCTAAACGTCTGTGAAATGTGGAGTCTGTGTTGTGGACGTGAATAATTTAAAGGTTGCATTATTAATGTATTAAACCATCAAAAAAGGTTTTTGGTGCAGTATTTTCATTTGTTCGCCATTAAAAATAAATAAGTTGTGATTTACACCAGTGTTCTATGTCAACTCAATTTCCTTTTTGCATAACATGCTATTTCAGTGTACTGTTGCATTTTCAGTTGAGTCTCCTCCGCACACTGAAAAAGTTGACAGTGTTCTTTTTATAAAACTTGCAGAGAGCAGTTAAGTGCTTTGAGCTGTTTCCAGATGAGAGGTGCGAAGGTGAGACGCATATAAGCACAGGCTTTAAATTATACTGTACATCAAAGTGATGGGCAGACGACAAACGGTGACAGGCGCATTTCCAGATGCACAAAGAAATCGACAGTGATTGATTTTTAATCAAAGGGCTGTTGCTTACTTACAGTACATTTCTTGTTAGACTCAGTTGGCATAACGCTGCAGTCTTTGCTGCTAATTTATGGGGTTACGAGGGAATAACTGCAAATGTTAGTGTAACTGTCAGCACAAAAGTGAAAGTGTCAACCCCTGTGATCTAAATGCCAGAAAATTCATCATTCAGACCTATTTAAGTGGGCAGTTTATTCTCCACCACTTCAGTAAATGGCATGAGAGATGTTCTCTGAATATTTAACATGCATTACTTTTGGTGTAGGAGGAAGATGCATGCACAGGAAATCCCTCATAAACATAAATTCAGCACAAAAACCAACAGGGCCAAGATGTGAATTCCAGCCATGTAAAGCTAATTCCACGTCAATCTTTCACTGGACTGTATTTTTTTCCCTCTTGACCTCGCTCTGTATTCACACAGATGCATACATGACATGCAGTCATGATGAACTGATTGAAATCCAGCACACGTGTAACTGGAGTTTCTCATGCATCTGATTTCTATGTGGGTTTAATGTGGGTGGTCAGTACAGTCTTTTGTGTCACAGAACCTCATTAAAAACACGTCCATGCTCTTTATTTCTCATGCGTGCCATACAGTTGGCATTAGATTGGTGGTGAATGTGATTTGTCACAGGTATAATGGCATTAACTAGTTCAGATGTTAAATAATGATCAAAGATGCCGATTCAGTGAAACATAGGAGAAAATATCAGAGAGAAGACCTTTTGGATTAGATGACAAAGCCATGTAGCTGCAATGTGTTGTTAAACCAAACTCTTCCTGACTGCAGACCAGGCTATTATTTCTGATGTAGACACTGCCTTCCTTTTCCTTGTGGCCTTTCTTAATGCGCTACTAGGGGAGGAGACAATCAATGCATTTTGAGCTAATAATTGGATCTGTCTGTTTTTCTTCTTCTTCTTTTTCGTCACCTAAGGCAAGAGGAGAAAGGAATAAAACATGAGACATGACTTCCATCAGCCTGCTCAACTTACCTTTATTTGCATTGTGATTGGATTCCTCCTCTGATAACCCATGACTCCCGAACCTCTGGAGAGGTCGATAAGGGTAATTACCATGAGCCACCCAAGGCATTACCACAAGCACGACCGGAGATGGTACTTGTGTGTGTGATAGAAAGATCACAATCGCATCAACAATCAAACTACTGTGGAACACCAGGGAGCTTAATGTATTTCTGTATTTCTTAATTAATTCTTAATTGGGTTTGAATAGATAATGACAGGTGCAGTTTATGCTGTTGGACAAACTAGAGTTATGAATTAGATTATATTGCTCGTTACGTTCATTAATTAACCTTAAAGGTAAGAGGTTTCATGACCACCAACAGATGCTTTAGCTGAACAGATCATTACTGTAATGAAGCTTGATTTAAAATTGTAATCCCTTACACAAATTGTTCCAAAGACAAGATCACACTTTACTTTGTTCTTACTGACAGGCACTGACTGACAGTATGATAATAATAAGAAGAAGAGGAGGCAGGATTGAAAGCAAAGCAATAGATTCTCACATAGACTCTGACTGAAGCTGAAGCTTCTCTTGTCTCCTCTCTTGCATGTGTGATCTGTTCCCTGATTACCTTTTTTTTGTGCAAATCTGTGGTGTCACCACATCAGCTGACAGCCTTCCCACACAGTATCACAGCTGGCAACACTTAAACAGAAGATGATGATGATGCTTAAATATGGTCACAATGTTAATGAAACTAAAGAAGAATTAGTATTTTTGTGCCAAACAGCAGAGATCCCTCGTGTATGGAATTTAATGCTATATTAAAGAAGAAGAGCATGTGGACACATGGCCAAAAACAAGCAGCACAAGTCTTTTTATATATAAAATAATTGGATATCTTACAGTGGATGATTGCATTTGGCTGCCGGTGAACTTCTAATTCTTACCAATACACAAGACACAAAATTGTAGGTACACTAACACAGCAACAAAATATGTCCTTGTTGAACCTGTGCAATGGGAAAAAACAGTGTTCAAGTCATTTAACTCAAATGAAAAAATACACCTTCCAGCAACCCCACCGCTGTCTTAATACCTTTACACATTGTTGTTTGTCTACCACATGAGACATAACTGTGTAGAAATTAAATCTGGTCATTTTAAAGTGAAGCAAAATCTCTGTTTGAATTATCAAAGCTTACTTCCTTTTAATATTTTACATTTATGAAGGACACCAGTGGTTTTGAGCTTGTTTTCAGCCACTAAAATGGATTTCAGTGGTGATAAGTTCAGATGATGAGATGCCTAAAGGTCCAAAAAAAAAGTAAATCTACTGCTGCTGCAAAATCCACTTCTCTTCCACCCATGCTCTGTATTTTCAGAAGCTCATAACTTTGCCAAAACATGTCTAACAATGCAAGATTTTGAGGAACACCATGGCAAGAAAGCAGAGTCCTAATTTATATTTAGTAGACAAACAGTTGTCCTGAACAGCGTTTTAAGTTTGGAGTGAAACAGTAACAAAGCACTGCATACAGTATGCGGGTGGAAGTAGGACAATGAATAAAACACAACAAAAACTGTTTGAAATACAGACTCCTTTCAGTTTCTCCATTTCTTTTCATGGAAGCTGAATGCACTATAATGCGCAGTCAGTGTCAGCCTTTGGGACTTTTTTGTGAGCTACATTTACATCCAAGAAGACTGTGCTGTTTTGTTGAAGTTTAGTGATACAAAAGCCTGTTTGTGTGGTGTTTTAAGTGCTCTATGAAAATTAATCCATAAGAATTCTGTATTAATTCTAATAAGCTTAAAGAAAGTAAGTAACCAAGTTATCTCCTGACTTTGAAAACACCAGACATGAATATTTCACTTTTGTCCAATTACTTCTCTGCCTGAAAAGTTGGGAAAAGTTGAGACGAACCAGAATTCAAAGCATCGTCTCTGTGCTCCTGCAACTAGGGCACTGTTTTTGCTCCTTGAACAGAGTTTTTGTAAGCCCCGTCTAAACCATGTGCAGCAGGAGCTCTCTGTAGCATCAATTATGGGAACATTTCTCCAGCAACAACACAAACACTGTTTGCAAATACAAAAAGAAAGCACATCTCAAAAAAAGAAAAAAAAAAGTCACCATAACGTATGATTTGTCAATGTGTTCGTAAATCCCACACACACAAACAGGGGCTAGTTGAAAGCCTTTTGTTGATACGATGTATGAATATCTCAACAGCAAACTAAAGCCTGAGTGAATGTTTGCCTTGTAAGCCAGTTAGACAGCAGAGATCTGTGGCAACAGCCCGTGGGCAGATGCAACACAGCATTTTTACAGTTGTTAAATGTAATCATGAGTATTTATAGAACTTAGATAATTTGAACAAACTGATCTATATCCCAATTTCCCTTCAGCATACTTTCTTCCCTCTAAGGCACAGTAGTTGTGCTGACGCGGATGTAAAAATGTCTTTTAATGACTTGTTTTTTTAAAGCAGCTGCAAAATCAGTGCAGGACAAGAGCTCAGCAAAACAACAAATTATGAGCTGTTTGAGAGTCTCCTTCCAAATTACACCGTTGTTTGTGGTTTAGGAGAAAAGTAATGAAATATTCAACATGTCTGTAGAATCCAGACTGAAGAAATGCCTTTATGTGAAAAAAAACCTTCATATTTGTTTTGTAATAATTGTTTCAATGAGCTTGAGTCCCATAAAACTTTTCCTTTTGGCTCTTTGGTCCAAACATAAATATAACTACAACAACTAGTAGATGAATTGCCATTAAAATTTCATAGCTACATTCAAGTTTTCACCAATGTGCTGAATGGATTGGCAAAAAATGTTGTACAGCTCTTGATACAACAATGTTTTCTATAGACTTTCCATGAGGTGCTACAATGAGCTTTGGATTTGAGAGAAATGTCTCAACAACTATTGGATGGATTTTCAAGTTTTGTACAATCATTCGATCAAAATTTTAATTTGTTGTATATGACCAAATACTAAATCATTCCCATTAGCCTTAGCTGTATGCTGCAGCTTCTCAGCTTTGTTTACTGCTAATTAGCAAATGTTAGCATGCTTACACACCAAACAGACAGTTAAATGCTTAAGCACCAGTATGTTAGCATTTGCAAAGATGGCTGCAATCTCTTCATCTTGTTCCCTTTTCAAGGATGGTTATACAATGTTCATGCATTGTTTTTGCATCCACCTACCAGCAATTAATTTGGGTTTTCTCTAATGTGCAACTGTGGTGATGCACTTTCCTTAATCTTAACCAGTTGCATTTATTTAGTTGCCAAAACTTAACCAGGCGTTAACCACTGTGTAGCTGCCATGTATAGATATTGTATGAAAAATCAGCTGAAGAATGCTGACACATTTAAAAACATTGTTTAATGATTAATGTCTTGCAGAATAGCCTATTATCCACTATGTGTTGCAATATAGCTACACACAACACGACGATGCTCAATGTCCAGCCTAATACAACTAACCTTGTGACGGACAACCTGGCAGACGGCCAAATTAGGAATGTACTTAGACAACACGGTTCACCGAAATAACCTGCTCTGTGTTGTAAATTGATGTTTTGTTTGATTTTCGGGGTGTGAGATCCGTGTAAATCAGTGTCCAGTGGCTAGAAAATTAAGGCTGTTAGAAAAAACAGAAAGCTCTCTGAGTCTGCAGACTGAAAGGAATGCGGGAAGAGAGCAATCACAGAAATCAATAGTCGCAGTGTTAGTTGGAGGAAGGTGACAAGTTGCATAAAGCCTGTCTGTCAAACACCACAAAAGCTCAAGTCACCTAATTGAAGTGCTTGTAAAAAAAAAGGTGGTGTACAAGAACATGAGTAAAGACAGAACAGTTGTCCTTTTTCTTACTTTTATTTCAGATGTGTCAACACTCTGGCTTTTTGTTATCTCTGTTAGGGTGCCTGAATGGCTCCAGGATATCATTCAGCAGCACCGGCTCCAAAAATGCCCTTTAGACTCCTCATCTGGTCGGCACCCTTGATAGAGGAGTTGAGACAGGAGGCAACACCTGGCTCTCCACCAGCTCCCTAGGGGCCCAGAGGCTCACACATTAATTCTCTGAAGTGAGAGGATCTGTCATCAAATCAAATACACACACACTGATGCTTAAGGCATACATATGGGCACAACCTCACAGCTAGACGTGTACACATGCACACATGCAGACACACTAAGCTGCGTCTCAAGGGACAACAGTAGCCTTAGCAACAGGAGTTGTGTCCGTTATTTCTCCCCTCATTTTTACACGCTCTCTTCCTCTCCCTGTGTGTCTCGCTTTTGAACACATGCTCACAAATTCCTGAAGCAATGACGGCAACGACAGTTGGAAAGATATACGTTGTTTCTGCACAACTTCCCGCGTGGTTCACATTTATTCTCTTTGAGCATGCCATTTAGATCTCAAAGTGGTTTAAAATAGGAAGTCCTTTCATTAATTTGGTCCTTGAATCTCTGTTGCATGGGGTTGGAAAACACTTGAGGCTGGTTGTCTGTCATGTAAAGGGATGATACGGACAAATAATTTACAGATTGGTGCTTTTCAAGCTTCCAGGCCCACTGATTTGCATGTGTTTGAGACGAGCAATGAAATCAACAGAAGAAGACAGAAAGCACACCTGTAGTGGTGGTGTTATTTAACCCAAATACGATCAAAGGCACAGCATGAAAGAGGAGCCACACGTACATAACTCTGTTATTTTATGTATATTAGTTTTGTTTTTTCGGGCCATTTGGCAGAATTTAAAGCGAAGAAAAAACATAAAATAGACTTAAAGAGGAGAATCAAACCAGCTACCTTCTTTGGACTTTAATTACAGCATGCCAATTGAACAGAGCAAATAAATCAAACAAGTAAAGTAAATTAATGTTTCTTAAGAAATCTGCTCTTGAGAGTACATTGAACAGGTTTAATTCAAGTGTGCTTGATACCAAAAAAAACAGTAATTCTTTTTACATGCGGCTTAATTAACCACCCTTCAGTGAATTCTTTGTGTGGAGAAGATTAGTGGTTGTTCTCCTGTGTGGGCAACACATGATAGACCCACGACTAGAAATTGATGACAGAGAGAAGGAGTAAGGAAGCTCGGTACATTAAGTCTAATAGGGTTTTAGTTTAGTATAAATTAATACTTACTATACTCTATCTATTCTTTTTTATTTCTATATTGTTTCTCTGCCTTGGTACTACTGTGACACCTGAATTTCCCCCCTGGGGATCAATAAAGGATTCTGATTCTGAATATTGCTTAAAGGTCAGAAGAAGGACGAAACCTAAATTCACAGTTAGGCAAGAAATAGCTCGGAAGTTTGTAAAGACTCAAAAAGCAATGACAAAAACAAGTTTCTTTCAGTATTATGAAAATGTTATCTTAGCAAATGACTTATTAATGTTGCTTGATCGACTGGAAATTACTGCACAGCACTCTTATGGTGTTACATCTGTTGGAAATGTCACTGGCAAAGCTTAAAACAGTCCAAAGCAAGTCTGAAATACATCAACAGCAAAAAAAAAAAAAAAACTGGAAAGTCTGACTTGTGCTTATCACATAGTTGGACTGATTATATTGCCCTTGTGGTCACACAGCCTGCCATGCTGACTTGCTCCAATGCTAATGCTGCGGCACTGATATGAAAGCAACCCACACAAAGGGCCAGGACACTAGCGGAGATTTGCGCCCCCAGAGTTATAAATTCTGTGTCAAATCCTTTTTTAAATTTTTGCCATTGCCCTTGTATTGGCACTGTCTGAAAGCATTTCCAGCGGAGCACTGTGCCAAATACATGCGGACAGTTTGCAAAAGGAAAATACATGCTGTACATGTCATTAATTCCGATACAATTTTGGAAGTTGAAAATAAATGTGGGGAAAGTGAATTTGTCATGCAGACACTGTAAAAACAGTTGTATGGTCACTCTGGTGGGAGTCTCAAACAGTGATGTCAGCTTGGTTAAACAGACAATTTGGCTTAATGGTGTTGAAATTTAACAAAAAAATACTGATGGCATGGACTTTTTACAAGATGATATCAGCTGTGTTATATAAATTGTAGGTTTTTAGATCCTGGCCCATCCTTGGTACTAAAAGGCAGGATATGTTGGTCTCTGCTGTATCTACACATTTGACAAGTGCAACACTAAATTACTGCATTAATCCTTCTTTTCATTTTATTCAGAAACTCTAATTAGTAATTAGTGATGTGTTGGATCCTGAACTGAAGAATACATGTCAGAAATGCTACAGTACCAGCTTTTCATTTTCACTTTATCACTCAAGGCCATGATTCAGACAACAGACACTGCACAGAGTAAGTAATGGAGTCACATGTTATGCAAACCAGTTCCTAAGCTTACAGTGATGATACTGAAGGACACCTAATTCAAGTGCTTTGCAGTTTTTACACAAAGGCAAAGCAAGACAAGGCATCTTTATTTGTATAACACCTTTCACAACAAAGCAAGAAAAAGTGCTTTACGTAAGATGTAAAATGAATTACGACAAGATACACTACCAAAGAAACACAAGCAATGTAAAAAGAAACAAACAGGATTTTGAAACAGTAAAATTAAGTATAAGATAATAAGCTTAAATAGAGTAAAACAGAATAAAAAGGAGACTAGCAATTACCCTGCATCTGGAGCTCAGTACAAGATATGAATGAATTGGCCCAAATTTAATTAATTCTGTCTCTTTTTCCAGATATGGGATGAAAAAAACTGAATGCCGCTTCCCTGTGTTCAGTTTTGACCCTGGAGGCAGTGAGCAGATCTGCCCCAGACAACCTAAGAGGTCCAGACGGTTCAGTGTAGCAACAGATGGGGATTGCATTTTGTGCTAAATGAACCAACATTAAGATTTTAAAATAAATTATAAAGATCTGAGAACTGGACTGATGCGATCCACCTTCCTGATCCTACTGAGGATTCAATCAGCTGCTGTCTGATCAAGTAGAGAGACCCTTAAACACAGCAGAGGCTACTGAAGATAAATGCAAGTTATTCAAAGTCTAATCATTTAGAAATAATGTCACCACATAGTTTGCTCTCTCTTACTCTCATAACTGTCTGCAGTTTTACTCCCTAAATATCAGCCTCAATGCCAAAAATCCAGTGTAGGTTGAGCGCTAGAAATGATTTGTTCAAGTACAAGTCTCACAAATTCAATGACAAAACACATTGTTTGTCCATGACCACCTCCCTGTGTGGAATTTGCAGCTATATAATAATGCCACTTTACTTATATAATAACTGCCTTCGTCATTTGCTACAACAATTACTGTGGCAGCTAGAGGTCTTTGTCACTTGAACTTGAATGTATGTGTACTTACTGAAATGACTAATTATGTAATTTTCCTTTGGTACAGTTTCTAACGGTATCATTTAGAAGTGTTTATCTGAAGGTTATAAATGCCTACGGGGCATAGAACTGACTTTCTTAAATTACAATAATAATGGAGAGCAGGGCCACAGAAACTACAGTGCTTATAAAACTATTCATCCTCCTTGGATTTAAAGTATTTTGTAGATGTACCTTTGGCCGCAATTACAGCATTGAGCCTATGTGGATAGGTCTCAGTCAGCCTTGCACATCTGGACACTACAATTTTACCCCAATCTTCTTATTCGCAAAAATGCTCAAACTCTGTTAGGTTGCACAGGGATCGTGAGTGAACAGCTCTTTTCAAGTCCAGTCACAAATTATCAGTTGGATTGAATTCTGAGCACTGACATGGTCACTGCAGAACTTTCACCTTGTTGTATTAAAATAATTTCTGTGTATGTGCTGTATGCTTCAGGTCATTGTCCTGGAAAACAAAATCTTCTGATGATGTGCAGTGGTTGGTGTTTGCCAAACATGGCGTCTAGTCTAATGGCCCAAAAGTTCAAATTTGGTCTCATCAGATCAAAGAACCTTCTTCCAGAGTCTCTCAAATGCCTTCTGGTGAACTCTATTCGAGATTTCATATGAGCTTTTCTCAACAGTGGTTTTCTCTTTGCCACTTCCCCAGAAAGCTTTGACTGGCAAAGAACAGGCAATGGCTGTTGTATGCACAGTCGCTAATATCTCAGTAGCTGAAGCTTGTAACTCCTTCAGCTGTCTTGGTGGCCTCTCTCACTCATCTCTTTCTTGCACAACTATTCAGTTTTGGAGGACAGCCTACTCCAGGCAGATTTACGCATGTGGCATATTCTTTCTGTTTCTCAATGATGGATTTAATTGCACTCCAAGGAATCTTCAGTGACTTTGAAATGTTCTTGAATCCATCCCCTAATTTGTGCTTTTCTAGAACCTCTTAATGGAGTTGCTTCGAGTGTTCTTTTGTCTTCATGGTATAGCCTGGAGTGCTGATTCACCAGTGACTGGGCCTTGAAGATACAGGTCTCTTTATACTACAATCACTTGGGACACATTCACTGCACTGAGATGATCTCCATTTCAATAACTGTGCAACTTCAACTGGCTCCAATTACTTATTTAAAATTTTATATTTTTAACTAATTAACATTACATTGTAGAAATGTGTTTTCACTTTGAAATAAAAGAGTCTTTTTTGTAAATTCTTGGCAAAAAGAGAAACCAAACCAACTATAAACTTATGCAAAATGAAAAGTTGGAATTGTGTGTGTTATATACTTCTTTTTTTTTTAAACTGATAATATCTTAACAAGTGTGGGATTTGTTTGGGTTAAACTACCAAGAGAGTCCAACATGTGGGCCAGGCCTTGCTTGGTCAGCAAATACATTTACTAAGACAAAAACAATTTATAAAATCATATATACAAGCAAAAACACTATGCTTTGAAATACTGCAGCTGAACCTAATTAGAGAACTAATTGCTCCTTTCTTCTACTTTGCCTTTGACAAGTAGGTGCACTGCAAGTATGAGCGAATGAACATACAGACATTAAAAAGACAGTTCTGTCTTGGTGGCACTTTCTTGTAGATGTAGTAAGGCACTCTGTTGCACTTTAGTGTGTGAAGACGTGCCAAAACATTTCTTCAGAGCAAAGGCTGCTCTTTTATTACTCATCCTTAAGTTATAGTACTGTCAACTAGTAAAGGCTTGGAACCTGATTAGCTTTTGGAAACACAAGTTTAAGCAAAGTTACAGTACAACCACTTTTCCTTTGCAAAGTAGCTTTCAAAGCAGACAGCAGACATTCAATTTAGCGGCATGCCTTTCCACTCAAAAGTACAGCTGAGGGTGACAGATAAAGGGAAAAGTGCTCAATAGAAAAGTGCTACGGTATAAATGTATTATGTTGTTTTGAAAACTGTTGAGATTTCCAGGGCAACCACTTTCATTTCAGTCCTGATGATATGGTTATTGCAAAACCAAAAGAGCAGCCAAGCAAGAGGCTCCTCCATTGCCTTTAAAGGATCCAGGCATAAAACGTGTGTTTTAATGGGTGACATTAATGATCACATTGTCTCTTTGCCCCTCGACTATCAGAGTTTAATAACCCAAATAAAAATTTTCAGTAGTGGTCCTTAAAAAGCACATTTAAAAAAACAAACCAAACAGAAATCGTTCTCTGCCACTCTGGAAACGTTCTGTGCTTGCATACAAGTCAGGGAAGAAATGCTGTGTTGTTGCATAAGCCTAAGATAACTACAGATAGCTGCCATGTCCTTGGCAGATCGCTGCGGCGAAGTCAAAGCTGCTCTTTCAGAAGGGTCAGGGTCGGTGCACATCGTGCACAGTAGCGCAGGATGTATTTACATAGGACATGTGCGTACTCTGAGACAATCTGTTTATTCTCTCTGGGGTCTGGAGATGATAGCCAAGCAGCGTGAGCCATTTCTGTAGGCCGTGGCTTCTTTGGAAGAGCTGTTTACTTATCCTTGGCATCACTCATAGAGTAGAACTCCTGTGAAATAACTGCAGTGTTGCAATATTACACAGGAAACAGTTCTCAAAAGTCACTGGGATTTATATTCATTGAACTGTGTTTATATTCAATAGAAGACGTCCGATACTCATAGGATATGTGGTGGCTGCAGACTTCAACCATAGCGTCAAATCTTTGAATCTCCTTTAACCAAAAAAATTTAAAATGCACACCAACCTATAGCATCACCTTTAACCACATCAAAATGTTGCGCTCTGCCTCACTAAAAAAAGAGAAGGGAGACTGTTTTTGCAGTTTTTAACAACATGGTTTCCTTTATCTTAATAGATAGATATCTTTATTCCAGACTCATGGTTAATGCATTTGGTCGACTGATGTTCAAACTTTGCTGTCCCTTCATGGAAAAAGGTCACATGTTGAGCCTCCAGATACTCTTGGATGACCTCATCATCACTCTGAAAATGGCAACCATGCAAGTGGGATTTCAGTTGGGTAAACAGACAGAAGTCAGACGGTGCAGGTTGGGTGAGTAAGGTCCATGGAGCAACAGTTCAAAGCCACATTTGGCTGCTTCTGCCACCTGTGCTGTGTGACCTGGACATTGTCCTGGAACAACAGCACACCAGCTTGAAGCCTCGTCCTGCAAAGAAATTATGACAAACATTAGTTTTTGTGGACAGTGATATAAGGCTTTATATTACACAGTTATACCCCAACATGGGAGTTACACCCTTTGTTTCCAGGTGAGGCTGAGACCTTTTTGAAGTATCCTCATAGCAACAGTCTTTGCAGTACATCAGACAATGTTTTGTAGTCTAAGACTGCCATCTACTTCTGTGGTAGTCTAGGTTACTTGTTTCGAAAATAATATTCTAAGCAGTAATGACATTTCCTATATAAGATATACTCCAATCAGGCATAACATTATGACCACCTGCCTGATATTGTGTTGGTCCCCCTTATGTGGTCAAAAATGCTCTGAACCATTGGGCATGGAAAAAGAGGACCTCTCAGGGTGTCCTATGGGGTCTGGCACCAGGACGTTGGCAGTGGATCCTTTGGGTACTCTGGCTTGTGCAGTGGGGCCTCTGTCAATCAAACTTGTTCCACTGCATCCTGTTGATGCTTGATCAGAATGGGCTCTAGGAAGTTTAGAGGTCAAATCAACATCTTGGGCCATTGTCATTTTCCTGAAGATGTTCCTGATTGTTTGATGTTCCTGCCATGTGGTGGGGTGCATTTTCCTGTGGGGGTAGG
>OMNN01040853.1:0-14352 GCA_900302755.1 Chromis chromis
ACAAATATATACTTACACACACACACACACACACACACACACACACACACACACACACACACACACACACACACACACACACACACACACACACACACACACACACACACACACACACACATCCACGTATGCAAATACACACACACACAATGTCATGAAGTCACACCCGGAGCTTTGGGTTGTGACTGTTGATCTAAGCAAAACGTCAAGTGAATATTTATGATAATGTGCCCTGGATGTTTTTAAATAATTTAATGTGCCAATTATTCCTCCGGTGCAGGCAGCCCAGAGAAGAGGAGGGCAAAGGTTTGACAGCAGAGTCCCTGCAGCACACACACTCTGTCCATCCTGCCAGACACACTGCAAGAAATGAACCCAAAATGTGTCACTGAGTTGAACATGGATGGATGGGTTGATGGATGGACGTGCAGGCCTACATTAAACCTCACATCATAAAGGACGATTTCCTCAACCTGGCACGGTGTCTGCAAAAAAAAGTGACATTACTTATTGAAATAATTCATCACTTTAAAAAAAAAAAAGCTCGCCATTTTTTACAGAACTGAGCAGCCATTCGGTATTCATGAGACCCAGGGGACAGAATTTGATGTTACAAGCTTTAATTATGAAAATAAGTGCCATATAATTTATCATTCTGTGTGGACTTCCCCTTCGGGACCTGAGGCCCTGTCCGGTTGCCCTCGCCTAAGAGGTGAGCCGTCCCCCTGCATCTTCCCCCCGGGGAACTGAGTCAGTATTTTTAAGGTCCCTCTGATTGGCTGGTTCTGTTAGCTTTTCACTCCAACAGCTACTGTGACAAAACCTCTTTTTATATCATGGCCTCTCCCTCCCCCGACATCATGCGTATAATTTTTCTCCCTACGTCGTTCCTCCTCATTCTCTGTTTTCCCCTTTGTGTGCCTCTCTGTTCTGATGTGTTTCCATCTCGCTCATATTTTTCTCTCCTGCATTTTTCTCCCATCAACTCCAATTCCTCTGTCTGTTTCTCTACATACTTTGTATTTATTTCCTCTCTCTCACATGTGCATTTTTTTTAAAGATGTAACTGGTGGTTAAATCATTGAGTATAAAAAAAATCTCAGATTGCACAAATAGGATTAATATCAAGCTAGTTTTGTTAAGCATAGCATCCACACCGGCAGACATACCAGCTAAAATAACAATGGTCGCATTGTTATGCACTGCGGAATTATTTGCTTTCTGATGCTTACTTTTTTCTATTGTAGCTCTCAAACCCTGCATTCTGTTAACCTTTTTAAATATATTTTTGTGATTTACTGTCTTCAAAATGCTCCTCAAGCTCCTACATTTTAGAAAAAAACATTTGTATTTGTCAAAACTGCAACAAATTTGGCTTAAAATGTCAAAAAATATATTCAACTGTTTATCTTCAAATCACATTTTTTGTTTCCCATTAGTGGAAGAATGCCGTGTCATACTTTCATCATCCTTGGTGCATGATATTATAGCAGGTGTTCCTGTTTTAAGGTTCTGTCCTGCTTCTACCCAACAGTTCTGCCTACAGATGGAGAGTTAAAGACATCAAATTGCTCTATAAGCAGGTGATGAGCTAGGGATCATTAAGCAACCTGTTAGGTTGGCAGCTTGACCTCTTCTGAGACAGGTGTAATATGATGAAAAATCCAGTCAGCAATAGTTTATTCCAACTCCTATCCGAACAGGGAAAAAAATATTGCTTGGCAAATGCAGAAACTAGACATACAGCAATATATCCTGGAAAAGAAGAAAAAAAAAAAAAAACAACCCTGAAAAATTACTAGAAAAGAAATATTAATCAACATGCATCAACTTGAGATGGAATTAAATCTGTTGCATCTTGTATGTGTCAGACAGAGTGGCCCGAGAGAGACAGTAGGAAGACAGAAATTTAAATGATTGTTGTCATGCAGGTTCTAAACGGCCAGTTCTGAGAAGAAAAGCACCGCAAAGTACCACAATCATATCACAGCCTTCTGTGCTTTTGCTGCGTTTTAAGTAGTTCATCATATTTGAGTCTCATTTTCTTTGACAGGAGAGAACTAAGTGAGTTTCAGACAATGGCACTGCTTGGGCGTTCAGCATCAATTAACTTGACTGAAGTCCGTTGGCTACTTTGCCGGCCAGATATGTGCAATCATTTTTCCCAAAGCAGCTGAAAAATCAAGCATATTTGCAGCAGTGACAGTTGCCAAAGTAGATTTACCTTCTTTTTCTGCTCTAATCTGTGTGGCCACATCATTAAAAATGACTGACACTGTTAAGGGGCAAAGCAGCGTAGTCGTGTGTGGGTAGCTCGTACAAGGTTGCCCCGATTACCTGTGTGAATTCAGTAAATGAGGGTTGAAAATATATCTGTGCCACGCAATGGCAGTGTCATCCTCGCTGCTTTGTCTCTTCTCATGTGGTCGCTTCCAGTTGAAAATATCTTGAACTTTTTCAGAAAAGTGCTGTTTCGCTCCTTTTCACACAACCAATCATGTGGGCGCGACTCATCCCCCCGGTGACCAAGAAAATGGAGAAGCTTGTTCTCCCTGTCCCGAGCTGTATGATGTGGCAAAAAGAAATGATCACAATGAGGGGCGATGCTATCATACAGAGGGGGTTGGAGTGGTGATGTGTTTTCAAGAGCGCCCTGCCAGCGCTTTTCTGTCACAATATAGACACATGCATTTACTCACACAATCCCTTCCTTCCATTTTTTTCCCATTTGAGCTGTTTTCCTTTATGATCTTCTGCTTCTACTACATTCCTACTAGTGTTGCGTGATATACCAGTGCTAAAAAAGGTAAAATTCCCGATACCCTGCTGTTAAAAACAATACTTCCCCCCATTTTATTAATACCTGCACTTTAAGAATGACCTGTTTTAATAGAAGCCGTGTTCCCTTTGAGCTGCCTCGATGTGTAACTGCAGGGCACCGCGTGCGTCCAGCATTCTGCTTCCACTGCCTGCAGGCATGGCGGGCTTGCCAACTAGTTTTTTTTGTTGTTGTTGTTTTCTCATCCGCACACTGCAGCTTTCACGGTGACAAAACAAGAGACATGGCTGCAAATACAAGTGCGACTGTCCACGGTTTGTCCACGGACAAAGTAGGTGCACAAAGCAAGATGTGGCGTCGCTTTGCTAACATAGCCGACAGTCAGGGAAAGCCCATGGACACCACAAAGCCCGTCTGTAAAAAAAAAAAATAAATCTTTCAAACCTACGCAGACCAACTGAGCCAACATGTCCAACTTGGCAAAACATTTTGCCGACAGACACGCCAGCTTGTTCGAAGAATTCAAGCAGTGACAGGTTAGCGATAGATGACATAATTATATCATGCCCGTGTTTAACTTGGGTTTATATTTTCATAAAACTTGCCAAAACATCTCTATATGCAAATGTGACGTTCACACAGGTAACATTAACTTTACCACAAATTGCAAGCTGCTTAAAATGAGGCGTTCATGAATATGCAGATTAACAACTCTGGGTATAAATGATCAATGGAACAGCAGCAAAAAGTGAAAGTAGGTAATTAAAACTTGCACTAAAATAATTGTCGCACTTAACCGTTGTTATGTGGAGAGATTTGAACATTTAAGGAGCTGATCTAAGGAGTTTCTTCCGGATATGAAAATGTGTGAATACATGAAGGTGCAATAATTCCCTTTATTTATTTTTTTTAACATCTTTTCACATCCTCTATTGCCCTTGACATTGTTTTACTTTTAATTAACAAAAAAGTTCAATAGAAATGTAAGTTTCTCGTTCTGTCATAGATTATTTCATTACTTTTCCTGATGTTTAAGGTTCAGGATCATTAATTCACCATAAAAGCTGCAGTGTGCATATGAAAGAATTAAAAAAAAAGAAATGCAGTTATTGTATCAAAGCCATAATTTTGTGACATTGGTTCCTACATAGACAACAACACAAGTTAATATTTCAGTAATTCAACATTTTTAGAAGGTCACCAGTCTCTTCTATGAATGATCTGACCTGAAGAGCTGCTTTTGTGGATTTTTGTTGTGTTTTTTTTTTCTAAAATGGAGTAAGTTGCAATATCCACTGTAGAGAAATAATCTGAAACATGAGCTAGTATAACTCTGTTTTTGTTTCCAGCTGAATTAAACATCGCTTCCAACATTGCTATCAATTTTTTATCCCATGTAAACTGATCCTACAACATTACAATACTGCTTTATTAAACCGTACACATCCTTATGCCACTAAGACAAAAACAAAATATGACTTATTAATGTTATCTGCTACGGCAAACACAACATTATTGTCACTGCTCAATTGTAAATAGTGTGATTACAGCATCAGATGAGTGGAAAGCAGGAAAAGGGGGAAATATCTTGAAGTTCATGCTGGATATATCCACACATATGCTGCACCGTAGTTCCAAGGAAATTATTTTAAATTGGTAGCAACAGAGATTGCATGATGCTCTGTGGGGGCACAAGGCGAGGTCCAAACAAAGGAGCTAGATGAGTACATTGCAGCTATAATTGAAGCGGCTGCATTGATGGCTGTGAACTCCAGCTGTCCCCTGGACTGAACCTATAGAGTGCCAGCTAATATGGAGCTGGATCAATTACGAAGAGCAGAGGATGATAAAAACAAAATCCAAATTATAGATCCTTACAGTGGAAGAGGCTTTCCTATTGGTTTGCACTCCATATGCTCCTTCATAATCAATTTAACATTTTATTTATGGCTTCACAAGAGAAGTGTTATCGATTAAGTCGGTGTTGATGGAAACTAAAGCAAAAATTATTAACGGAATCCTTCTTTTGCAAATGACTTTCTGTCCAGTGTTGACTTCACAGAGTATGTTACAGATTATATGATTTCATAATTAGGAGCACGTTTTATAAAATGATTCCAACACGAGTAGAATCTCAATCGACTTGTGTACACAAATTAGACTGAGGAAAAAAATCGAATTTTGCTCCCCCATATTACCGCACAGGAGTTACTGTGGATAACCTCCAATCTGTACACACTGTCTACGACACACAACAGAGCAAGTCGCTCACTCACTTATCCAAAGTCAGTAACAACAAGCTAAGATCTCCATGATCGGCTCATTACCGATTTGAAAGTCTGGCAAAAAAAAACAAAAAACAGACAGCCGATTGTGACGGAGCCAAAGCTGTAATACAAGCTCACTAACAAGGGAGATGAAACAACAGCGGCAACAAAATAATGGTAGAAAAAACCCCCAAAATAAAATCTAGATAAGGGAGAGCTCACTGACTTACATGACAGAGGTAGAGAGAAGGAAAACTGCACTTAACAGATGAAGACATTATTCCTTTTAACTCACATTTCCTTTCTTCCCATTTACCTCTTTTCCTCATTGTATTCTATTGTTCATTTCCTTCCCTTTGTCCTAAACACGAGTAATCCATCTGTTCCAAATCCTCTTTTTTTGTTGTTGTTGTTGTTGTAAACTAAATCAACACCTCCAAACACTCTAAAATCTCAGAGAATTGCGTTGCACAAGTAGCGTATGGGTTAAATCTGCAGCTTCCTGGAGTTTGATTGATTCGACACAATTTTTACACATGTGCAAATGAAACTCTTTTTTTTTTTTTAAGTGTGAAGTTTTCCTCGAGGAAACTCATCGCAAAATAATTCAGAAAACCTGTATTTCCCCCTTTTTCCCCCTCCACCTGAACACCCGCAGCAGCAGCGATAAGGATGATACTGACCTTATTCCAGTGTATCCTCTATATTTTTATTTATTTATTTGTGGCTGCAGTCGTGTTTGGGGGTAATATAATTTGCTGAGATGGCACATGGTTAAATGTGGAACTTTTTCCTCAGATTACTACCAGAAATGCATGAAGTCCAACACTCCAGCAATCTCCTAATAATTTGTAATATAATGGATATCAACAGAGCACATTGCAGGTTTCCACTTTTAATAACATGTAGATTAAATCAATTTTGATTATTGTATATATATATTTTTTCAAATAACTACTAAGTCAGGATGAAGGCTTATCTGATTCTACAAATATGGTTTTATGAGTCATCATCATATCTGGGATATGTGCACTGAAATGCTGCAGGGTAAACTTTAATGTTCACTGACTCGATTTAAGAGCCTTGGATGCTTTGCCCATTCGTGCTATTTTATCACATGCAACTACTGTTCACATTAGAAGCAACAGAAAAGCTTACACTGTTGATTGCATACAGTTGGAAACATAATCCATGCCAATTTGTGACCCTCTCATCATTTCAAAACCTATCAGCATTGTGATTTATGAGCACAGAATGGTGACTTTTCTTACTATAAATATGCAGAATACCAATTTACATTATCTTTTCTGGAGACTATAATGGTGTCCTGTTTTTTTTTTTTTTATCTTGCCAGCTGCCAAAAAAAAAAAAAACTTGAGGCAATTATCGAATGCTAGGGGCTTCCGAGATGTGTTGGGAGTGTGCGGTATCACGGACTCTGTGATGAGACATTTGGTCTTTCTACCCTCTTTCACAGTGTGAGACAGACACGGATAGGAAATCAAAGCCGGAGCTGAAGTCTGAGTGTCCAGTTCTGTGACATTATGATGGTATTTCTGTTCACAAATGATGTTCTCCCTTTGCTTAACAGACTGTGATTTCCTGTGTGCGCCGGAGCGTTTTTGCCGCTGAATTTTTAGACGGTATCAGAGTCAAGCTCCAGTTCCCTTTCAGAAAAGGGTCAAAGGATGATGTGCTGGGTAGATGAAGCGGCTGTATAAATGCAGGTGCTGTATTAGACCGTGGCGGCAGATGGTTCGGGCATAAATCTTTATTTATCAGTCCGCTTTTTATTTTGACCTGTACCTTTTCGTTGAGAGCTTTGTGTAGTGACCAACAGAATACGATTACGGATCCGAGCAGCCAAAATGAGGTTTATCCTCACGCTAACTGAGCTCAGTATCCATGACACAGCGAGGAGCCAGACAGTCCAGAGGGCCTCCGAGTTAAGCCTGCTCCTCTGCATTCAAAGGAGCCAGATGATGTTGTTTGGCACCTGGTAGGGATGCCAACCCCTCATGTGCATCCCTTTGAATGTATCCCGGCCACGGCTGACTGATAGAACAGCCCACCGCAGGCCCAGGACGTGCTGGAGAGGCATGCTGGAGGGGTTTCCAGCTGGCAGGAGAGCTCATCGGGATCCCCCAAAAGGAATGGCGGCTATAGAAAAAGACGTGTACACCGCTGCTTTTCTTGTTGACACCTCAAACATGAAGTGAGCAGCAAAAAGGAAGGCATCAAATGATATTCTGCCTGCCTGATTCTTAAAGATCACAGACACCTAAAAATACATATTTGCCTTTTGAAATAGAATCCAACCACAAGGCTTTCATGGTATATTTCAATCGCTGACCACAGGCGGTTTTCGTTTCATCTTAAATCTAACAGTATCACGTTCCGCTTCCTGACGTGCTGCTCAGCAGTCATTGAAAATCAAAGAAATTGACAAGAAAAAAAAAAATCCCCTTGTATTACAAAGTCGGCCATTGATAATGTCTGGCATTTAACATAATCAGTGAGCGTGCCTGGACTAAACCATGCTGCCAAGAAAAGCAGATTTTCTTTTCCATTGTGTTCGGTTGTTGAATAATGAAAACACTGTGGCTTCCAGGTAACTCTCCTGCCACAACTGAAATGGTTGCCATTAAAATTTTAACAAGTGTCACAGCAATAAGGTTTGTTCACTCAGCGTGAACATTTGAACTGTAGATTTGACTTTTAAAAGGTGTATGTTCTGCTAAAAGATGCCTTTGCATAATAATTCAGAGTATTAATACAATAATCAATCATTCTGCAATTGCAGAATTCTCTTCTAAACCATCAGCGTGAATGTAATTGTGCCTTGTGTCTACAGTGTTTTCATTTAAAAGGTCGCAGCGGCCTTATTTTACTGCTGAACAAATCGCACTGAGAACAAAACCATGAGCTCTAAAATGTGATGTGCAAACAGTGAGCAAGTGAGATAAATGGTGATAAACATCATTACACATCATCAGTGAGACCAGGAATACAGTTGTATGATTTCCTCCTCACTAGGTGAACATTGCTACAGGTACAGTGTGTCTTCAATAAGGTATGCATGCAGCGAGAAAATTACCTCCGTCTGTGGTAGACGGAGGTTGAACACGACATCTTGCTGCTCAATATGGAACAGACCTTCGGGGACAGGTTATTAGTGGGATGCACAATGCAAAGTGAATGAGGGATGGAGAGTAAGTAGTTGGATAAGTGTGGACTGGAACTGTCTTGCTTGTTGCTGATGTATTTTACATGGACAGCAGAAGCACATAGACAGAGACTGGCTCCACAAATGGCACTTAAGATGTGTTGTAAGTAGGTCAGCTGATTTAATGATGCTCTCTACACCTAAAATTACGTCAAATCTCAAAAAATTTACTCATTCTAATATGACAGTGCACACAGGTGCTGTCACTGTGGCACAGATTTAGAGATTTAGCGAAGATAATCTTCACTATTAAAAGGGGAATTCTGGTTTATTTTAACCTGCCATATTAACCATTCATGTGGCTATTTTGGTCTGTGGGTAAAGCTAACTTTTCACTCTCCATCTCCATTGCAGTGGTTTGGGGAAACAAGGAGTTGCACAAAACAGCATGTGAGTGACGTACACCGATCAGCCACAACATTATGACCGGTGACTGGTGAAGTGAATAACATTGATCGTATTGGTACTATGTGATGTTCTACTGGAAAACCTTCGACACCCAAATAAACATTGTCCCAGAACAAGCACACTCCCTCATGCAAATGGAAATCCCAAATGTCACTAGCCTACCCCTGCAGGAAAATGCACCCCACCACATGGCAAAAACATCAAGTGGATCCTGCCAACGTCCTGGTGCCAGACCCCATAGGACACCCTGAGAGGTCCTCTTGTCCATGCCCAATGGTTCAGAGCATTTTTGACCACATAAGGGGGACCAACACAATATTAGGCAGGTGGTCATAATGTTATGCTTGATCGGTGTATACTGTGGCGACTTCCATGAGCTCCCTGCAGCGTTCCAAAAAAACTAGATTTTTACATGAATCATTTCAAAGAAACAAAGAAATTAGCAGCTAGGAGTGGCCATATTGCCAACTGCAATGGGGACCTCCATTAGGATACTTCCCAGTTGACCTCATCAGCTGCATATGCATCTGCTTACACTGGTTTGTTTACATGTGTGAAGCTGACTTTCACTACAATATTCCGAGGAATTTTAGCAGCAAAAATGTGGATCATAATGAAGACAATGGTAGTAATTTGATGGGTGGCCATATTTATTCGAACTGTATTACACAGATGAGGAGGTGAAACAGTACAATCCTGAAAGACAACGAGAAACAGGTGTTTTGCTGTACCGACTGAGGAGGAAAACTTTTACTGCAAAGAGTGGAAGCTGTTAATGCCAAACTTGGAAAATCACAAGTAGATATATGTAGATATAAACAATTAATTGACCATTGTACTTTTTACCTTGTAAGCAGAATCACTTATTCCTCGACATAAAATTAAAGTAAATAGAAAACCTACTGATTATAACGGTCTGAACCAACATAACAAAGAAAACACTAACTTACGGTGCGAAGCTGCAATTATATATAATTACATATCAACGTAACCTGAGGAACGAGCTTGCATCAATAGATAATTCAACTAAATGATTCATCTGTGCATGAAAACAGTGTTTTGTTACTGAAAAACACAAGCCCAAGATAAATTCTAAGAACATGCACAGAGAAATGGTATGGGCTGATGGGTAGTCACTGTTCGCAAATAGCAAACACAACAACTACTGTAACCTGAGCTAACATGTGCAAACAGCATGCAGAAGCATCTCCTGTGCTCCCTCACTGGGTCCCCAAATTCAAACAGCAGCTGTATGTTTGAGGAAGAAATGATTTGGATGTTTTGATAGAACAGGATGCCCAAAGTCATCTCTTTTCAAAACGCTCACCACACACACAATAGTCTGTCTGGCACAGAGCTTTGATACTTGTGTCGGGGTCAATTTGCAGAGTAACAAGCCACAACTGGAGTCTTACTTTGTTGTGCGGCAGCAGTCGATGAAAACTGCATATTGTGTATCTTGTCATCTTATTCTTTCAATCTGGAAGCTTGCAAACACTAAACGTTTTATTTGGTTTGCCGCTACCCCTCTCCAGGATGAACACAAGGTAAACGAAAAGCTATAGACAGCCTCATGCATGTAAACAATACTGCGTGTGGATGAATATGTCAGTGATTCGATCGGTGTCCTGGATGGAGAAACCTTAGCACTCCTGAAATTTTTTGTTTTTTGCAAAGCTGCAGGGACAACTCATTGAACCTCTGCAGCGGATGTGAGAGATAGAGACACAATATCCCCGATTAATAGGAAATAATTGAATTGAAATAAAACAGAACTCTCCTTTAACCTCCTTAGAGATAAAGTAAATCAGTATTACTCTGTGAAAAACATATTATTCACTACTAAATGATGTCGGATCTTCACTCTCATTGAGTCAGAGGTCAAAAGATCCCCTGCATTAGATAAAGTCAGCGTTAATCCCAACTGTTTCTACTGTCTATAACCGCAAGCGGAGACTTAACATTCAGGTTAAACACTTTATATATTGCGATCTGCTTACCATGACCCTTTGTTAGCGGACGTCCTCGAAAAGATTAATGCGGAAGTAATCTTTTGTAATAATGCAGACATATAGGATTTATCTAAATAGGATTTTCTATTTATATAGGAAGAGAGATGTCCTTTGTGTGAGAATGCTAAAGTAATTCACTGCTCAGGAATGACCTTAGAAGAAACATTTTCGCACATTACATTGAGTTAAATGTGCATTAAGTTGAGTAGGATGAGAAATAACACTTTCTTCATCACATATTCTCTCCTACTCTATTGTGTGTCAAGTTCTTGACTCACTGTACCAACTTATGCTATAATACACATTCTATATAGGAACAAAGATACTTTACACTCGGCCCTCGCTGCTCTTTAAGACTAAGTCGTGGCGTTGGGCTTCTGCAGCTGATGCTGTATTGATCTCTGCAGGGAAATCGGCTCTCCACATGTCTTCCCATAATGTAGAGATCAGAATTCATGGTCAGCTTTAGGCAGCATAGCAGGAACTGTCTCACACCTCAGACTGCAAACAACAATGTCCTGCAGTTCTCTTTAGCTGCAGTGCAATTTGAATATTTCTATATTTCCTTAAAGCCTGAAGGGAAAAAAAAAAAACGTATTGAACACAAAAAAAGTGGAATAATTCCTATAATGTCACATTTGATCAGGAGTAATCTCTCTTCAGCTGCCTGCTGCTCTTCGCTAATGATCTTTGACTTAATGCTGTGACCTTAGCCCCACATTTGAGAACAATAGATTACCTTTATGGGACAAAATCACGACATTATGTCATCTTTTATATTAGTACAGTACTTAAGTAATGGCTTGTGTTGTAACATCACACTATAACTCAACATGTTGACCCTAAATCCCCTTTAATCCTGAACCTCTGACTATAGTGCAGGGAAATTGTAGTGCCGGTATGAATTAAAGAGACATTAGCATTTGCTCGACTGATGTTAAACATGTTGACAGTAATAAAAATACATGTATTCTTATTATAAAATAGCTTGAATTAAGAAATGAATCCAGAAAATATGTAAAACTGTTAATTCAAAATACGTCAATAAATATCGTTTCATCAATTTTCCATCAACGAGATTTATTTTTCCTCCAGCACATGCGTTTTTCTATAATTCAGATTTATACATGTAAAACAGCCTTTTCCTCTAGAGAGACCTGAATTATTTTTCTCTCATTATGCAAACTGAGATAAACTGGGAACTGGTAGAAGAATTAGCTCAGCCAATCACAAAGCTGAAACAACCTTTAAGTATTTTAATTGCATCCCTCAGGTTCACTGTACATATCGAAGGTAAAATAAATCAGTTCATAACTCAGATGAAAATCCTGACGCGGCGAAAGAACATCTAATTAATGATCTGGAATTCTCTCACAGTTTGTGAATGCGTTTCATTTATTAGTTGATTTGATCAATTTATTTTGAATTAATCCCAAACAAATATGCAGAGTTTTGCAGATGTCATGGTAATGCCCTTTATGTGAAGATCAGAAATAGAATCTATATGGATTTTAAAGCTCATGAAAAACACTGCAACTTATTGAACATAATAAGGAGATTGTTAAATGCAATGTTACTCTACTTTTCAATTTTATTCTTTATCCCAAACAGTTGTCAGAGCAGCAGCTCCATATAAACTTTGTTTTAATATACTCACATTGGTGTCGAATACAAAAGGGCTGCAGCTTTTAATCATTTTAGGCATTCAACTGATTATTCCATGGATCAATCAAATAATCAAATAAGGAATACTTTATTCAAGAGCAATAGTAGCTAAATATACACATCAAAAAGGAATTGCATGCCCCCCATACTGAAACAGGTGAGATACCAGCTCTTTGGGCAAAGTTGAGGGAAACAAACAAGCACATTTTTACAGGCAGAATGACAAACTGCCTAAATATCCTTCTTTGTTTCCTTGAGGACATTTATTGGAATCAAGTGCAGATACGAAAATGACACGGCAAATGGTACAAAATAACAGTAATCATAATAATAGTAGTATATAAATGCAGTAGACTGCAGTAAATAAGGTTCGAGGCAATGTTTAGCAGTGTGTCAGACAAATCTGCCTTGAATTTGGAGCCTTGCTGGTTGTTAAATCGGGGTTAGTCATTCTGATGGGTGACAAAGCTCCACAATACTAGCATCATGGCTAACATAGCTTCAGTTTGCTAACTTAGATGTCAGTGTGCAGCTTGTTCTTGACAGAACCTGAGAGCTCCTGTACTCGTCTCTGCACTTTACTAGCCTTCATCTCAACTAGCAATTGTATTGATTTTTGTTAAATGCTAACATTACCTTGGTTCAGGTCCTGTGGGAGAAATATAATGAAGTGTGCAACCATTTAGGCCATTTCACCTCTGTTTTCCTGTAGGTTTAGTCTGCATGTGGAAATACGTAATCACTTATGCTAAACCTAAAGATGGTAAATAACCAGAAGGTTAAAAATCATTATATAGAAGGATGCTCCATGTGTCTTTATAAGAAGGCTTTGATACGATAACATTTTTTTGTAAGCTCTGCGTGCGTCAGTCCGCTATGTACTGCCTCACAAGATAGGCCGTGCAAATATCAGGTTTTTAAGTAAACCTGACTTGCAAATGGAGAATGTGGCCATTCCGGAGCCGATAAGAAGAGTGAGTCAGATTCAATAGCTGACTCACTCAGGCTGATAAGAGGAGGTTCTGAGATGAGGAACAGTAGTTATGAAAATGCACAACTTCTACAGCTACAGTTGCTCTTTTTCATATTCTCTGCAAAGTGTACGATAAACCCACAAGTTGTCTGAAGATCGCTGACTCTACGCATTTTCTTATTGTAAAGTTTGCGAGTATGATGTAGAATGATTCAGTGAATGTGGTAGTCAGGAAATAGTACCTTCTGTGGACTAGAAGTGTAGACTGGAGACTTTCTGCTGAGATGCTGAAGCATTGACGTCATGCTATTGTGATAGGCAAGTTCAGATTTACAATAGAGTTTTCAGGGTTTTTTTCGGCAAAAAATGATCCCAACCTTCGGACGCTTTTTTTTGCTCTGACTGGTCTTCACTTTTGGCCCTTGGTATTTTCGTTCTCTATTTTCTTAATATACACCAATCAGGCATGACATTATGACCACCTGCCTAATATTGTGTTGGTCCCCCTTATGTGGTCAAAAATGCTCTGAACCATTGGGCATGGACAAGAGGACCTCTCAGGGTATCCTATGGGGTCTGGCACCAGGACGTTGGCAGTGGATCCTTTGGGTACTCTGGCTTGTGCAGTGGGGCCTCTGTCAATCCAACTTGTTCCACTGCATCCTGTTGATGCTTGATCAGAATGGGGTCTAGGAAGTTTGGAGGTCAAATCAACATCTTGGGCCATTGTCATGTTCCTCAAGATGTTCCTGATTGTTTGATGTTTTTGCCATGTGGTGGGGTGCATTTTCCTTCGGGGGTAGGCCAGTGACATTTGGGATTTCCATTTGCATGAGGGAGTGTGCTTGTTCATTTTTCCAATTACTGATATCTTTATTTTTATTAACCGATTATCAATAAATTAAATGCAATACTTTGGGTCTGATGCAGCTACCTCTCTTTGTCTGTAATCGCTCTGTGATTTAAGTAATGTCTCTTTAGCAGAGACACAACCCACAAAAACTAACTAACTTTGCCATGTG
>OMNN01040854.1:0-30323 GCA_900302755.1 Chromis chromis
ACACACACACACACACACACACACACACACACACACACACACACACACACACACACACACACACACACACACACACACACACAGTTCCCTCCACCCTCCACCACTTGCTCTCTGGAAGATTTCATGTTTGCTGTGTGACTTCTGTGGCGAAGTGCCTGTAAACAAGCAGAAAGGAGAAGAAGGGCAGAGGCAAACAGGGAAGAAGAAGGGACTCTTGTGCCATCTCTGGATGCTGGAAATTTCCAACCCAAGGAGGTTATTATATCTCTTTGTCCAGCTGAAGACCTGAACCACAGGTGAGTACATCTGAAAAAAATTACTGAAGCTTCCATGATGCATTATTCAGCTGTATTTTCAGATGTTGTGTCTTTTAAAGTTGCCAAATTTGGCCATGAAATACTTACTCCAAGTATTTCATACTTTAGCTTGCTTAATAATTTTATTGAACACATACGTAGAGACAACAGAAATAGAATTTTGTTCAGCTTAGATTCATTTCCCTGTGTAAAACTGCTCTGACCGGTCAAGAAAAAAAAAAAAAAAAAAAAAGAGAAGTAAAAAAGGGGATTGAGTGATAACACAACTTCTGAGGAGGTTTTCTCATTTTTCTCATCACGAAACAAACAGGCAGTGTTTTGTAGCACACGCAAGTGTTCATCTTCAAACTACAGGTTTGGAGTTGATCAAGGATGCAGTCCTACGTCGCTCTGTTGCTGGGCATTGTGGCCTCTGCTGCTTCAGGTAAGGTCCAACAAACACTGATTGTAGAAATTACAGCCACTGTGAGTTTGCTTTTCACTCAAGTCTGTTTTCATTGTTTCTTTTCCAACTACTTAAATGTGTAGTGCACAATCTGACATGAAAGGAAACAAAAGGCAAAGCACACAAAAGTGTGTTTTTAATCTTCTCATTTACTTTCAAAGTTCTCAAAGTTTTCAAAAATCTGACAGTATGAAGGTTAAACATGTATAAAAGTCTGAGTAGTTTGGTAGCTTAAATCCACTTTCAGCCGGTTTGTATTTTTAAATAACATGTTTGTCTACACCATAACTAACCAGTTACTTTCATTTTCATGGCATAAACTCGTGGTCGGTGCAGAGATCTGACACACTGCTGTGTCTAATGAGCAGCACAATTGCCATGTGCATCATGAGTTGTTTAGGGGCTTATTTGTAGGGATTTTGCATTTTTGTTCATTATTCCACATTTTTATTTGCCTCTAAACATTGCATATATGGCTATCTATCACCCGATATCAAATTGCAATTTCATGTATTAACATTTCAAAATATAACAGCATGCGCTGTTTGGCCTGATTATGAATAAATGAATTAGCTTTGCTTTCTGGTGGATTACTGATTATTACAGCATAACTGAAGTTATTTAGAGCCTTGATGAATAGTTTAGAGATAGTTTTATATGATTGAACTTTAGTGGGAAAGGTAAGCGTTTACACAGACAATCAGGAGGTTCAGAGCTGAAGTGCTGATCGGCCTGAAATTACATTTTGTTTCTCTAAAGTTTATTGTGTGCTGTGGTGAATGGAAAAATGCTGAACATGGAATCTCAGTTCTGCTTCAGGGTTCAACCCCTAACTGTCCTGAAGCCTAAATAGAAACTTTAATAATCTCTACTAAAAGTGCAGAGACAAAGTTAAATGAGACAAAGCTTCAGGTTAACAGGAACTGCAATTTCAGCCTCTCCGGTGTCAGTATTTTTCATATTTGCAACATAGCGTTTTTTTCCTCTTTTTTTTTCTCAAAATTCCAGATTCCCGGCAAAGCCATCAACGAGGGCACTGTTCTTTGATATCAGTTAATATTCCCTAAGGGTCAAAATCCTTTTTTTAGTAATTTCCCCCTCAAAGAAGCCTGAGAGAGATTACTCTCTTTGACATGTGACATTTTTAATTATAGATTTTTTGTGAGTCTCAATAAGAAATCAATAGTAGCACATTTTAAGCTTTCCATAATTACACTTTATATATCTCCAGTGTTGGAATAGACACATTACGAAAAGCAGAAGTGAGAAGTATAGAGAGATGTTTTCAGGGTCCAGAGTCTTCAGTCTGTTTCCTGAATTCACGAAATTGCTTTCAAACTAAATCTGACCCATGGAGCAGACGAGACGATCAAATTACCAAAACAAAGTCTTCAATTATCAAGGAGAAACAACATAAGACAGAGTCTCAGCAACAAAGTCTGTTTGGATTCAGTTGTTCTCTCATTCGGTCTATGTTTTTCCACTGCCTAAAAAAATCTGTAAATGGATTAATTAGTTCATCAGTTCTTTCCCTTTCAGCCGAATGGAGGCGTCCAGTGATCAGGTTCAACTCTAAGGTGGTGGGGAGCTCTGAGGTGGTGGTCAGACCTGGGGTCCTTCTGGATCTGAGGTGTGAGGGCGACGGGCCTGTGAACTGGCAAACCAGGCTGTCCAAACACAGACGCTTTGTGTCCAGGAGCAATGGGAACACCTGCACCTTAAAGGTGGAACGTCCCACTGCAGAATTCACTGGAACGTACAAGTGTTTTTACACTGCTGGGTCACAACATCGTGAGCTGACCTCTTCAGTGCATGTGTATGTAAAAGGTGAGTTTGGATAAATGGTACTATTCTTGAGCGAGCTGTTGATTTGTTAGTGCTCAGATGGATTAATGTCCACAGTCAAATGTTTCTGTGACTATTTATTATGTAGATTTCTTCTGTGTAAACCTCACATTGGTTTGTTGCTTGATTATTTCATGAATGTTCTCCCTCCTTTAGATCCAAACCGGGTGTTCTGGACCAGCAGCACGTCCTTGCGAGTGGTGAGGAAGGAGGGTGAGGATTACCTGCTGCCCTGCCTATTAACCGACCCCGCGGCCACAGATCTGGGTCTCCGCATGGACAACGGTACCACAGTGCCACCAGGAATGAACTTCACTGTCTACAAGCACCGTGGTATTCTCATCCATGGTCTCCACCCCAGTTTTAATGCTGACTATGTCTGCACAGCCAAAGTCAGTGGAGTGGAGAGAACCTCAAAGGCCTTCTCCATCAACGTCATTCAGAGTGAGACAAATCAGATGCTAAAAATTAGTTACCAAATCCTTTACAGAGTCATTTCGACACTCATAATTGACTTCCTTTACCTTTAGAGCTTCGTTTCCCTCCATACGTCTTCTTGGAGACAGACGAATATGTACGCATTGTTGGGGAAGAACTCAAGATTCGCTGCACAACACACAATCCCAACTTCAACTATAATGTCACCTGGAGATACACCACCAAATCGGTCAGTAAATGGCGGTTTTAGATGTCTGACTGTGGCGGTAATTGTGATTTTAACTCAGACTTTATCATTTTCCTTTAGAAACCAATAATAGAGGAGAGGGTTCGCTCTAGTGGGGAAAATCGTCTGGACATACAGAGCATACTGACCATCTCTGCTGTGGACCTTGCAGACACGGGAAACATCTCGTGCATCGGCACTAATGAAGCAGGGGTGAACAGTTCAACCACATACCTGCTGGTTGTGGGTAAGACACAAAAACACAACAGCACCTACACCTTGAAACATTTACTGTAATGTGCATTGATGAGTGGCAACAAACTGAAAGTGAGTGTTTTCATGCTTTTGAACAGACAAGCCGTACATCAGGCTGTTACCTCAGCTGTCACCTAAACTGGCTCACCAGGGTCTTGCAGTCGAAGTGAACGAGGGAGAAGATCTGGAGCTCAGCGTGCTCATCGAAGCGTACCCCCACATCACAGAGCACCGATGGCACACCCCGACATCTCCCAACAGATCCACACAGGAGCACAAGTTCATCCGATACAACAACAGGTACGAAAACAAGACCTGGTGACCAATAAGAGGGCAAACTAAATGGAAGTAGCTCAATTAAAAAGGAGCTTTTATAGTATCTGCACTCTCTGTTTAAGGGTTTTGGCTATACAGTTAGAAAAGTACAAAAATAAAGTGTACAACAGGAAGGGGAAGCTGCTTTGCATTTGAGAATCTGCTGTCTTTGCATTTCTGGTGAATTTGACAAGGAACACCAAGGTCATTATATTTTCCCAGGTCATGAAACTGCTAGAAGGAAGAGTGGAGTTCTCTTTTTAATTTTGTTGATGTACTCAGCAATGACACATAGGAACTGTCTGAATTCAAACCACAGAATTAGTCACTTCTAATTCTGTAGACATTCCTCTTTTTCTCAGTGTAAAGATCCATTTTGGTTTGTTTTTTTTAGATACCATGCCGCCCTGCAGCTGAAGAGAATGAATGTACAGGAGCAGGGCCAGTACACCTTCTATGTTAGGAGTGAATTGGCCAATGCATCCATCACATTTCAAGTTCAAATGTATCGTAAGTGACACAATAAACGCAAATCAAAACATTTAACACATGCATTGGTATTTATCAAAGTTGTGTATACATTTTTGCCTCTTTTTTAACGGGCAGAGAGACCTGTTGCTGTGGTAAGATGGGAAAACGTAACCACACTTACTTGCACCTCATTTGGCTATCCAGCCCCCAGAATCATCTGGTACCAGTGTTTTGGAATACGACCCACGTAAGTTTAACTGTACAGGAAAGAGCACACCTGATATTTCCCCCCGGATATTTTGTTTGATACTTTCACCCATAACATTATACAGTTCTGACTGTATATGTGTTGTGATGAGGCAGGTGCAATGAGAACACCACAGGGCTGCAGATGGCGATCCCCCTCCAGGCTCCCACAGTGAAGGTGCAGAGGGAGGAGTACGGGGCGGTGGAGGTGGAGAGCATCCTCACTGTGGGACCTTCCAGCCGGAGGATGACGGTGGAGTGTGTGGCCTTCAATGTTGTTGGCGTCAGCAGTGACACCTTTGCCATGGAGGTGTCTGGTGAGAATTTGATCATGTGCCCATTTTAAGGCTGTTGCTTTAAATATTTTACAAAAACAAATATGCCTAGGTAAATTCTACAGATGGACACGAGAGAGCATCAGCTTGCAAATCCACTGTGTATGAATTCAATTATGCAATAACACTGATCTTTCTCTGACTGGACAGACAAACTCTTTACTTCCACCCTGACTGGTGCAGCAGGCATTCTGACCATCCTCCTTGTCCTGCTAGTTTTTCTATTCTACAAGTACAAGCAGGTAGGATAAATTCTTAAAGTGTAAGCGACACGAAATAAGTTGTAAAAAAAATGGTTTAGGCATCCAAATAGATTTAAAAGCAGCAGTAGTGTTTTCTAGTTTTAATTTAGTGCCATTCTCTCCTACTTTGCTTTTCAGAAACCCAGGTATGAGATCCGTTGGAAGATCCTTGAAGCGAGAGATGGCAACAACTACACCTTCATTGACCCCACTCAGCTACCCTACAATGAGAAGTGGGAATTTCCCAGAGACAAGCTCAAACTAGGTTAGCAACATGTTTTTTCCAACTTGTCTACATGCTCTCGGCCATGCTTAAACTGTGAATTACAGACACAGAGAAAGCATTTTGTCTGTGTCTTTTCTCTCCCAACAGGCAAGATCCTGGGGGCAGGTGCATTTGGAAAGGTGGTTGAAGCCACGGCCTACGGTCTCGGAAAGGAAGACAATGTGTTGCGTGTGGCTGTGAAAATGCTGAAAGGTTAAGATCTTAACAACTTAAGAGAGATTGTTGTTCGCATGAGCAAGTCAGAGTAACTGGCAAATCTAAGTGTTCCAGATAATGTGAAAAATACATGTGATTTTAAAGCATCACGACACAAACATTGTTTTTCTCTCACGTTACCAGTTTGATGAGTCTGTATTGTTTCTGCAGCCAGTGCCCATTCAGATGAGAGGGAGGCTCTGATGTCTGAACTGAAGATCCTCAGCCACCTGGGACACCACAAGAACATTGTCAATCTACTTGGAGCCTGCACTTGTGGAGGTCAGACAGCGTTGAAGTATAAAAACTGTAAAAAAAACCAAACATGTTTATCAAAGTTTATCCAGCTTGAAGAAAATCAAGTCTCAGTCATTTGCATGCGAGCACATCCAAAATATCATCACATGGTGTGTTTCCTCATCAGGACCAGTGCTTGTGATAACAGAGTACTGCAGTCTCGGCGACCTCCTGAACTTCCTACGCCAGAAAGCAGAGACGTTTGTAAACTTTGTTATGAATATTCCCGACGTTGCAGAGCACGCTAATGACTACAAGAACATCTGCAATCAGAGGCAGTTCATTCGGAGGTACATCTCCAAACACGCAACCTCATGATAGATGATAGGTGAAATATATACACCCACGGTCATCTCTCTCTGTTGACTCTTCTGTGCTGCTCTTCATGCTTTTTTTTTGCTTAACAGTGACAGTGGGATCTCTAGTGAATCTTCGAGCAGTTACTTAGAGATGAGACCCAGCCAGCCACCAAATACAGAGTCATCTCGAGGTAACTCGCAAAACGTCCGTCCATTACGCAGTAGCATGTTGATAAAAAATCCTTGGCCTTTTCACTTCCTTAACATTTCTATCCAATTCTTGACTAGACTTTGTGTGCGAGGGGGAGACTGGTGACTGGCCGCTGGACATCGATGACTTGTTAAGGTTTTCCTTTCAAGTAGCTCAGGGCCTTGACTTTTTGGCAGCCAAAAATGTAAGTGATTTTTACCACTGCCAAGGTTTTAAGACAGAACACTACTGTGGTTGCTGTGTTACACCAGTGCACAATCCCACTGGATCTCAGAAACAAACAATAACATTCTGATTAAAAAAAACAAAACACTTGCTACTTTTAATAGAATTTGGTTAATGGGGGTGTGAAATCATTCGTGCTTGGGTGAGATGGGGTATTCCACATTACATTCTCTATTTCTAGTTGTTGCCCTTGTTTGACATTGTAAATTATCACTGACCTTTCATGCCTTATAAAGATATTTACTGATGGTATTGTTGCATAAAACTTTACAACCAGAAACAAGTGTGAGTGTGTGTGCAGTGTATTCACAGAGACGTGGCTGCTAGGAATGTCCTCCTCACCAACCACAGAGAGGCGAAGATTTGTGACTTTGGCCTGGCGCGGGACATCATGAATGACTCCAACTACGTGGTGAAGGGCAATGTAAGTGCAGTAGATTGGAGCCAACTATTGCTTTTGTCACATTAGTTAAATATCAAATTAATAAGTCAAAACTGTGTGTGAAGGCACGTCTGCCAGTGAAGTGGATGGCTCCAGAGAGCATCTTTGACTGCGTCTACACCATCCAGAGTGACGTCTGGTCCTACGGCATCCTTTTGTGGGAGATCTTCTCTTTAGGTCAGAACATATGCACATGTACCCTCCACTTACTTACATTTATTTCACGATTTTCTTGCAGAAATTTTAATTCTATTATCTTCTATTAGGCAAGAGCCCCTACCCTAGCATGGCTGTGGACTCCAGGTTCTACAAGATGGTGAAGCGCGGCTACCAGATGTGCCAACCGGACTTTGCTCCACCTGAGATGTATGTGTGACACTTCAACAACATGCACCCTGATTTATTACTCACTTCATTCATTACACACACACACACCCTTCTTTTGCTGTGCTTAATCATGATTAGTGAGTTTTACTGGAGTATCAAGTGATTATCAGCAGAGTTTTTTATGACTGAGAAAATAGCAATAGTTGATTTTTACCAGTTGGACAGGTGTCAAGAAACTGTGGTTATGCTTGCAAACGGTTTGGACCACCTAACTACATGCAAAGACTTTTAGCTACACAAACCTAAGTAAATATACGTTTTAAAAAATAGTGGATCCTGAGCTGACCCAAAAATAATAATAATAATCTAACCATGTTCATCCACACTGAACAAAGACCCTTTTTTTTCTGCAGTCATGAGGTAACCTCATGAATCATTTCCATTCTTTCTGATTTGAATTTGCTTGGGTTATCTTCTCACTCCAAACTTAACAAGCCAAAGCTCTAAACTTAACAAGCCTCCGAAATGCGATAAAATAAGGAGAGTGTTTTTCCCAGTGTCTCAGACAGCCAGAGCATCTATGTGGTGTGTGCTGATGTGGCGTGGCTGTCACACCACCCGAAATAATTGTGCTGTGGAAATGGAGGGATTGAGTCTGAGTCAGGGACTAATCATCTGTTGTTCTGCTGTGAGTCAGGCCTCAGTTCTGCCTGTTAGCCACATGATCTCAAAGCTAGGAAGCCATGTAAATGCTATTTCATGGCAACCAAATGAAACTGGAGGGGCAGGGGTTCTTATGAACAAGTATCTTAGTCTTATCAAACTGCGTCACCATGTTACATGAGTCTTTCCTTATTCGTCTGATTTGGTATTAAACCACACTAAAGAGTGCACAGCTGTGGATATAAAGAACATGTTTGTTATTAATTCTTCCTTTGTCCCTGGATGAATTTTATCTTCAAAGTTCAAATGCTCACTTTTTGTTTCAGCTACACGGTCATGAAGATGTGCTGGAACCTGGAGCCTACAGAGCGTCCAACATTTAGCAAAATCAGTCAGATGATAGAAAGACTACTTGGGGACCAACCTGAGCAGGAACAGGTGAGTTAGTATGAAGCAGGGTTTGTCATCAAAACTATCCAAAGAGCACACTAAGCGATGCTCCATGCCAAGATATCCTCAGGAAACCCTGAGTTTCATTTAATTCTCTCAAGGAAAATACAGACTTAACTGTGCTGTCTGACTAATTATATAAATTGGATTTTTGGTGATGAGATCCCTTTTGATGGTTATTTTTAAAGGAGATACTAACTTTTTTTTTTTTTTTTAAGTGATAATTATTCTAGCACAGTAACATCCCCTGCTAGATATCAAAAACTCAGTCAGCAAAAACGTTTCACATACCATCATATTACTCAGATAATTTAGACGTTTGGTTTTCTTGGATCAAATCTCACCCTCTTAATGATGCCTCTCCACAGCTAATCTACCAGAATGTGCAGCAGCAGGTCACAGAGGGTGAAGTGTGTGACGAACTCAAGTGCTACGACGGCCCCTGTGATCAGTCTTGTGACCATGAGGAAGAGGAGCAACCTCTGATGAAGACCAACAACTACCAGTTTTGTTGAAAGCATCCATCCACCGGTCAGTCGGTAACTCAATGGCTCATCAACCAGTGTCGGGTAGAGGAGGGATCTGCTACAGTTTCGTGGCCACAGCACAGCTTGTTCTAACCGGGAGAGATGCAAAGAGCCGCCTTCTCAGCTATTTTTTTTTTTTTTTTTTTGCCTGTTGTGCCTGCTCTCCAGACAGACAAGCAGCTGCAGTGAACATGTGACTTGCTTATTTGCAGACCATGACTAGGAAATGCCACGTCTAACACCGACTGCAGACATTAAAGGAGGAAACAAACCACACAAGCATTTGAAGCTATACTTTATCCAAAGTTTTTATCCCTGGTGGACTGTTTATTAGTCCTGTTATGTATTTGAGGTATGATCTGGTTGTCTCCTTTGTCCCTTATTCTGAGTCTGACTAAATATCTATTGTACACTATGTTTATTATTGTTATTATTTTTTATTACTGCCTCATGAGAGTGAATGTCTTGTTTTTTTGTGGAGATTTAAGTTAGTTTTGTCAGCAGGATCACTTCCTTTTCATCATTTAATTGCACGTATGGGAGCAGCTCAACAGTCACACACACTGGATTAAAACCATTTATGCTAACCCATGTCTATATGCCCCAGATAAGTTAGATATTATTCTGTGATTAGTCTTAATTAAACATCCAAAGCACAAACTGTTAATTTCCCCCGATTTAACAAAGCTAAATCAACCACAGAGAAGGCCGAGAATGGCTGTGTTGTTTTCCTCTTTGTGCATTGGTCGTGCCTGTAATTCTTTTGACACACTCACAGTAGCCGTCAGTCGATGGCAACATGTGATTGTTCCGGTGTGCAGTGTGATTAAGGAGCAGGGAAATCTGTGGATCCACTATGGAAGAACAATGTCTCATGTTTGACAATGTGAACGTTTTTTTTTTTTCATGGCACAACTTAATCTTCTCATATCTTGCAGCGTCAGATCAGTGTTAAGATGTAAGCTTCACCAGTGTCTGTAGTATGTAGCAGTCAGCCTACACTGCCAAGATTTTAGAACGACATATAAGCTAGCTGAGAGATACAGACTGCAAATTGAAAATGCGAGTGAAGGCATTTAAATGTGCATGAATAAAGCACAAGTAAGATGTCTGATAATGTATATATATATATCTCATAAATCAAGAATTATCTTTATTTTCACTGAAATGTTGTAGAGTAGATAGAAGTACATCAATATTTCATATACGTGTTGTGTGTTTTTAGTGCAAATGGGACAATCAATGCAAAAGCTGTAAATTAAGTCGCTGAAAAACTGCAGAGGCGTTAAATAAAGCTTTACCATTGAAACTCCAGATTCCAGTGCAAAGTTTATATACTACTATGATATCATATGTTAGATGTTTTTGTTTTGTTGTTGTTTAGCGCACTGTACTGATCAAGACTTTGTGCCCCTTTATGTTTTTCTCTCCTCTTTCTCTTCCAATTTTTATTGGACATCATCCAAGCTGCATTTCCTCTGGAACATTTCCCACAGTATCGGTCAACATTGCACAACTCTAAAATCTTTGTAGGGAAGTATTAATCCTGCTAAAAATAAAAAGCATGCATTTGTGGGGTTTCAGCTGAAATCATATATCTTTCTTTGAAGTACTGTAGCTCACTATTTTCAAACACTTGTTTTAACTTAATCAGGCGCTTCCCAAGTACATTTTGAATTTGTTCCGTCCAGTAACTGAGATATTACTGAGTCTGAGCATTTCTCTACTCTGCCAGAGTTCAGGTCCACTCTTTCTGTCAGGTGCTCTGTGTAAAACTATCCTGTGCCAAAAAAAAAAAAGATCACTTGATATTTTCATGATCTCTTTAGCAACAGCACCAAGCTCACGGCTGTTGGTGTTTCCTGTTAACCAGCTTCTTCTTTATAGATTTAAAGCCTTTTGGGGTTTTTGTTTACATGACAGACTGTAAAATATCTGTTGGCCATATTAGACACATTAGAATGAATTGAGTCAAAAAGAAAAAAGTATTATCAACAACCTACTTCATGTGTTTAGCTTTTTTCCCCCTGTAAAATATTACTCTGCAAACTAAAGTGACTACAGTCTTGTTCTGGAGTAAATGATACCGTAGGTCTCTTTAGTGAAGTCTTTTACACACAGTTCCTGCAAATCCACAAACACAGTGTCTTTGATTGATGGGGAAATCATTTGATTAGAAGGCTCTCAATGCTAAAATATGTGTTACTACAGGAAGTTCAAACTTCAAAAAGAGAAAATAGAAAACATAAGATCATGGTATAGACAATGTGTAAGTGTGCAACACTTCAACCAGATAAACTACATGTCGATTACGAAGGCAGGGAAATGTTATTTAACAATGGATGTTAGTATTTTGCCTATAGGACAGAGTAAATTAAACTGCAGTGAGAAGATGGTATGTTCCCCTCTTTATAACATCAAAGGTTTCTGTGCCTCAAGTAACATTTTATGCCAATAAAGCTGCCTTTCTTATTCTTTACACCATCTCAAGCTCCTTCACTCTGTGGCACCATAACTAAAGCCTCTTTCATACCACAATTCTTTTTTAAGAATGATAGTAATCCTGCCAACTCCTCACAGTCAATAGGTTGGTAGTACCCTTTGAAAAATCCACTGCCCACCAAAGCCTTTGTAGTCAAGTCATAGTATATTACTAGTCAATGGAAATGTTGGCAATGATCTGTATTTTATTCTAATTTTTTTAAAGATTTATTTTGGCCTTTTTTATGCCTTTAATGGATAGGACAGTGGACAGAGTTGGAAACGGGAGAGAGTGGGGAAGGGCATGCAGCAAGCGGGCGAGGTCGGAATCGAACCCGGTACAGCCGCCACGCCCCAGCACCTGGGCCACGCGACACAACCGTCAGGCCATCGGGGCGCCCTACTGATCTGTATTATTTTATCAGCTTCCTGATTTTGAGCCAAATTTTATGACAATTTGACCATTTTGTCACAGAGAAGTTGACCAGAGCTGACAAAGTCATTCATTTCATTAGGTTTATTTGTTACTTTAGCTGTTTAAATTACGGGGCACACTTGGTCCATCTATTACTATATCTACACAATGTACACTGCTGTTGTGGTGTCTCTTGATCAACAGAACAGAAAACTGCAGCCTCCAACCTTCATATAGGTTTTGTTAGCCAATCACTCATTTCAATTGCCACGCAGAACACAAGACCTTTACTAACAACATCAATAAAAAACAAAACAAAGAAAGAAATCTCTTTGAAGTATTTCATGCAGGCAGATTTACTAACTATCTTCAGTTGCTTCTCAAAGGCTGACTGGTTCACTGTGTCTTTGAATGTAGCTCCGAGATGATAATGCAATCAAAGAAAGACCAACAGCAAAAGGTCCATCACCACATTCTGAGTACAATCAACGGATAAATATTTAATCACCACCTTCTAAAAGCAGTCTAAAAAGGCAGCAAGTGGTAGTTGAGAGGTAAGAACTTTAAAACATAAAGCAGAAATGTCTCTGAACAGAAAAGTGTAATAAATATGCCATACCATTCATGGTTAAATATTTACATTTAGGTCTGAAGTAGCTGAGTTAATAAAACCCTGCTTACATTCGTTCAGTCAGAGGAAAGTATTGATTTAGGCGTCAAGCTTATAGAAACTTTACATACACTGACCAGCCACAACATTAAAACCACTCGCCTAATATTGTGTAGGTGGCCTTTGTGCTGCGAAAACAGCTCTGACCTGTTGGGGAACGTACGCAGGGCCTCTGAGGGTGTACTGTGTGTCCAGCACTGGAACTTTTGGGTTGTGTGGGTTGCAGGGTGGGGCCTCTGTGGATCAGGGTTAGTCGGGATCTGGGGAATCTGGAGGGTGGGTCAACACCTTGTGCTCTTGGTCATGTTCCTCAAGCCATGCCTGAGCAGTTTTTGAAGTGTAGCGGTGTGTATTCTGCTGGGGGAGACCACTGCTGTCTGGGAGTGCCATTGCTATGGAGGGTGTTGTGTTTGTTTGGTCTGGAACAACGTTTTAACATCCACAAGAATCCCAGGTTTCCCAGCAGAACATTGCATTGTAACGAGATAATCAGTGTTGTTCACTTAATCTGTTAGTGTTTTTAATGTTGTGGCTGACTCGTGCACACTTTTGACTTTTTTTTTTAACTACTGGCATCATAATGGTAAAAAAAAAAAAAAATACATATATTACATTCTTTTAGTCATTTTAGAATGAGAACTTTGACATTCAGTCTCCATCATCTTGACTTCCTCTCTTCTCACACTCCATATTGTTTGAAGATGGGTAAAAAATGGCCTCACACTGTAACTTGTATCCTGGAATAAAAATCCCATTTTAGTACCTTCACAGTAAATGCTACTGACGACTCTGCATTATTCTCCATATCTACTACACTTATACACTTCACTTATACAAACCCACTTCATCCAAATTCAGCCTATTTCTCACATCTGTCAAACCTCTAAGCGATGTATAGCTGACTACATGTGCTACTGCACAGGCTAGCCGTCAGTTTTAACCATGAAATACTCTCCAGCACTGGAGTACCTTCAATATTCTATTTCCTCAGTATTGTCAGGCTTAACCCCAACACTGTATCACTTCCAAAATACTCCTGGTAGCACTTGCATCTCCTGTTTTGGCACTTCCTTTTTCTTAGCTCCTCTCTTTGCATGTAGCCATTGTATATTTATATCCACCTGAACATTCTTATTCAGGCAGGACAACCTCATATGTCCCAGCCCCTTCCTCCTGTATCTGCCCCTCCATCACACTTCCTTCATCTTCCTCTTTCTCTGTGTTGATCTGTGCCACCCCTAGTCGGTAGAGAGCATCCCGGATCACTACCTCTCCAGGCTGGCAGGCCTTCACAACCTGGTTGATCTGCTGGCTCACAATGTCTCTGCTAGTGAGGAAATCTACCAGACGGTTGTACAGGTAGTAATAAGCCGTGTTGCTGAAGACCATCGGTTGTTTCCGTGCACAGCTAACCGACGAACAGTCCTCAGATTTTTCTGTGGAGTCATTCTCGGATGTATCTGCCTGTTCTTTCTGCTCTGCCTCTTTGCCGTCCTCCTCTTCCCTCTCTGTCTCCAGATCAGCCACTAAGCTGACGTACGGCTCCAGGTCTCTGCAGAGGAACATGGAGTGGTGCTCAGGAGCAGGAGGCTCCTGGGCTGCTCCTGGAGGATGAACCAGCCAGCAAGAAGAAGATTTGGTGATGGGGTGGATCTGCTGGTTCTCTGCTACCAAGGACAGGTCGGCGCTGTATGGCTGGTCTTGCAGTTCAGCACATGACACAAACTGAAGACAAATAAATATAGTTTGTGTGAGGCAGAGGGCACACTGAGCCTTTCCAAAATAAAAAATGCTGTTTAGCACAAACACTTGTCCTAAAGGCCTATTTTTTGATCCAGATAAAACAAGCCAATAAATCTCATTAAAGTGCATGAAAACAAGATTAAAACGTGTTTGAGGACACCCCAATAGCCTAGCGGTTATGTCGCATGACCCACATGCAGAGGCGCAGTGGCTGTGCCAGGTTCAAGTCTGACCTCGGCCATTTACAGCATGTCCTTTCCCACTCTCTCCCGTTTCTAACTCTATCCACTGTCCGGTCCTCTCTAATAAAGGCATGAAAATGCCAAAAATAAATCTTAACGGCTTTGAATCAAATTTAGTAGACAGTTTCATACACAATATAACTTGAGATGAAAACTCAACTGATGCCTTACCTTTTTGTGTTTAAGATGAATAATTTCATAAACACAAGAGCAAAACACACCCATACTTTCAATCATAATCAGATTTACTTTTTTAAGTCATCGCTGTATGCGAATATACGTGCACATTATCATAAAATCGCTGATTGGGTCTTACTTTAAGTCCCTTACCAGATAACTGGATCATATTATCACCCACCTCTGGCTTTTCAAAGGGGTCAGAGAAGCAGCCTTGGTTCCGGCCCCACATCTGGGTTGCCAGCTCTGAATACTGCATGTCAGCACAAAGCGCCACCTGACGAGCAGAGTCGCAAACATAGACTGGAGGCCAGTAACGAGAGGACAGCAGCAGGTCGACGTGGTCTCGAGCCGTCTCTCCTCTTACCAAGTACTTAGAGGCACACACCACCTGGAGAGAAAAGGTTATGCTTTCAAAAGAGTTTATACACATACAGGGGGCTTTTACTTCTTAAATTATGTGTCTTACGAATACATTTTTTATATATGATTTTTGCATTTGGGGCTTTAAAATGCTGCATTGCTACAAGTTAATGGCCTGAATTTACTTGACTGGGTAACTGCTGAAACAATGACAGAGTGGCTGTTTTTACCTTGTGAGGGCAGATCTTGGACAGTTTGCCAGCAGTGAGTTGTGCAGGGGGTTGTGGGGCAGTAGAGAGGCCACTATGTACAAACGTATACAAGGAGATCAGAGAGGCCAGCAGCTCCGTCTAACAGAGGGAGGGAGAAAGACAGCAAGATTTTATCTAAATACACAAACAGAGCTAGGAGAATAAAGAACAAGCAAAAATCAAATAAAACCAAATTTGAATGAGGAATTGAGGAAACGGTTCCCATGCAAAGCATCTTGCCTGGAGCAAGACACTGGGTCTTTCTGTTTCAAGAAGTTATCACATGATCTGTGAGTCTAGCAAGCACTTGCAGTCAACATATTTACTTCCTGTCATTAACAGGCAACAGCAAAAAGAGCATAATAAGTGCAATGTTTCACAAACCTTGGTGGAGCCTGGCGGGATATTTGCCCCACAGCGGACCAGTACTGTCCTCAACTCGTCCTCACTGTGGTCTTCAATCTTGTCGAGTCTCAGCTGGCCATCGTGAATAAGACGTACCAAAACTGAAGGATCTCCTGAAAAATATGATAAAAATGACCATCTTAAAAATATAAGCCACTCTGAGCAAATCTGCATGACATCATTGAATCATTATACTCTTATCATTGACCCATAACAGACCCACATATGTGTGATATCAGGGTAAAAAACAGAATTCATGCATGTAAAAGTTTAAATTCAGCTGTAATTCATATGAAGCATGTACCTGAAGGCGGCTGTATGTGTGGCAGGAGCTTGTCCTTCTCTGTGTTGATAACAGTGGCACTCCTCATCAGAGGAGGGGTGAAGGGGGCAATGATGGATGCATCCACCCGTGTGATAGGGATGTCTGTGGGGAAGGCTGCTTGCTCGATAGCCTCGCTCTCCATGGTCAGCCAGAAGTCATCCACATGCACCTCATCTGAGACTGAAACCTCAGGCCACGTGAACTGCAGAGAGGTCACAGCAGTATGGAATAAATTTGCATGTTGTCAAAACAGTCTGCTAAATAGCTTTAAGTAAGTTGTATTTTGTGGGGTTCATTTTGATGTTTATCACCAATCTGTCACCTCCACATTCTTGAGCTCCAGCACGTTGTTTGTGTATCGCTGTGCAATCTCTAGCTTTGGAGCAAAACCACAAATGCCGCAGATCATATCGTTGTAATCTCGTACTGTGAGACACTCAAACGCCCAGTAGCCACTCAGGAGGAGCTCTTGAATTTGAGATGATTCGTCTGGACTAAGAGCATGAACTGAAGCGGAGAAACAGAGAGATAGACTGAGAGAACACATAGCATGAAGGACAGAAGCCAATTTAAAATTCTGGACAGATAGAAGCTTTCAGAAAGAATGAATCCAGTGTTTACCAGGATGGTTGGGGATGTGGTCTAGTATAGTCCTGGCTGCCTGAGAGGGAGGCTGGCCCTGCTTGATATTGGCCCTGACCTTCAGGAACAGATCAATACTCACCAGAAGTCTGTTCCCAATGTTGAACAAACCTGTCAAAAACAAAAAAAGGAATGAATGGATGAATTCACAGTGAAATTTGGCTACCGGTCAAACCACGGTTAAAAAAAAAACCTCCAAGCAGCTGTTTATATGCACCTAATAAACTGTGTCTGAGCAGCGCTGTTACCATGAATACACAAGGAAATCGTTGTCTGTGATCCTTTTCCGGCAAATGAACAGAAACAGTCCAAAAAGCTGCAGCTATCTTCTATTTAAATGTTTAGGAAAGTATCAGCAACAGAATGTTACTCTTAAACACTGGAGACAAATGATGATAAGAGTAGAATATTTGCATAATACTGATAGCTTTGCATTGTGATATCAAAATGTGTCATGATGCCGTGTCTGAAATATTTTCTTGCCAGATTAAACAGCTAAATATGAGAATCAGCAAGGCAACTTAATATTAAAATAAAAATCCTTTGGCGGGTAATGATTAACATTCTCAAAATACATGTAAAACTATGTAAAAACATGTTCTCCGTAAATGAGCCTTGGAGGGGAGAGAAAAAAGGGCCAAGTGTGATTTACTAGAATCCTACATGATGTATGTTAATTCACGTAATTCATAGCTGTGGTGCCCCCTTTTGGCCAATCAGGTAATAACTGACTGTAACTGAGAAAATATCTAAGGAGCAACATTTTGGTAAATTGTGTCTGACGCACAGACCTAAGAAATTTGTGTATTTCTGATGCAAATACTGAAATAGTATACTGAGGAAGATAAAATGGAAATAAACCAATTTTAAAAAGAAATCTACCACATGCTCATTTACTGACGATAAAATGTATTTCTGATGATTCTTCTGAGTCACAGGCCAGAGATCTTTGTGACAGCTTTAAAGTGAAAGGATTTGAGGGATGTATTACTGGACAGGCTTCTTAACATCTACATCTTTAATGTCTTAAAAACTGCATAAACCTAGTCCTTAACATTCCTCTCCTCTGGATCCTGCATTAGTATCTATCTATAGTCTCATATCTAAGTCAGTTAAACAAGCAGTAAGCAGACATTGGTACATATCTCAAAGTGACCTTCAAATTGTTTGGGCATTTCAACCTCTGCCTACTTTCATAAGAAGTCTTCCAAATTACTCCCACAGGAAGTCAGATTTGCCCAACTTATTTTCTGTCTCAGAGTCCTTGTGGAACTGTTTCTTGTCACAATTGTAAACATTGCTATTCAATGATTGAGAGTTACGTATTTATCCATTTGAATTCAGGTAATGAAATCAATGTCGGGGGCAGAATCAGACGTAATATATGTAGTTTACCTGTTAAAATGCCCTTGTAATGTATATTTTGTTGGGAAAACAAAACGAAAGTTAAAAACAACAATCTGTAAACATTGTTCTATTCATAATCATGATGATAAATCAACAGTGGCCCAGTATTTTAACAGTTACAACCACAGTTTGAATGAATTACATCAGAGATAGAATCCTTCCTTAGTCTTAGAATGAGGAAGAGTGCGGTTCTGTCCAAACAACTGTCTCTTGGTTGCAGTTTTCATGGAATCACTGAGTCTGTGGATTATTTGAAACAAAAATATTAAAAGAATTCATATTAAGCTGGGGGGCAAAAGATTTCCCGATTTGCTGAGGATGATTTAGTGTATTTGTTCAGGCCTCCTTTCTACAACAGTTTTGTTCTTTCTCTGGATACAAACTAAATATTATAAAAACACAAGTTCTCAGTTTTGAGTACAGTCCCTCAAGAAATATGATGTCATGGCTTCAGTTACAATGGGAGGCAAGAAATGCATTAAGTATTTGGGAGAAAATATACCAACAGATGTAACAAATTAGTTTTCAGCCAGTTTTCTCCTTTTTAATCAAAGGATCAGTGAAGACATAAAGAGATGGGGCCTAATACCTCTTCTTGATTTTAGTTTGCTTGTGTTTAAATTATTACTATATTGCAGCTCAGTTAAGACCCTTGATGTGTTGGTGTAATCCAGTATGTATTTAGCTAGATGGAAGGAGACTGAGGAGGCTATAATAGAGGAATATCCAATACAAGCTGTAATTGGGTCTAAAAGTCTTTGCTGAATAACTTAACTGATGTGAAAAACTCCATGGATATTCTTATCACTTAAGCTCTGGAATAAGATAGCAGCTCAAAACTATTTAAAAGAAGCTGTGAAAGTTTTGAAATAGTGTTCATACGACCTGGATTTCATACCTCAAAGATCAGATGGTTTAAAGGATGGGCCGCTCGAGGTTTAACAGCATATTATACCTTTTCTTCAGGGGCCCATGAAGAGTTTTTTAGAGTTTGAAGAAACATTGTGGTTTGAGTAATAATGACTTTTATTCAAGTCTGGCACTATATTGAGACATTAATGGAGTTAAATAAACAAAAGTGCTTGGACGATATTTTACTGAAAGTCTCCATAGAGGTATATGAATAAAAGTCAAATAAAATAAAAAACATCTCAAAACTGTATAAAGGTCTAGAAACAAATCAAATGTAATTCACTGAAGGGGAAACTAAAAGTGGAGAAATGTGAGTTATGTGAGCTCAAATGGAAAACCTCAAGTTCAGTGTTATAAAAAAAAGAGAAAAACCTCATGAGATACTTCATTACCCAAACTGAGGTGACACTAAACCAAATCTTCAAAATGCCTAAGGCTTTTCTGGCAGGAGGTTCATAAGATTTTGCAAAAAGTATTCTGTTTTGACGTACTATTTGAACTAAAGAGCTTGGACTTCGGTGCCCTGCCATCAGATAATGCTGCCTCTAATGTTAGATATCTATTGCAGATTGTAAGTGCAGCTAGCAGGGAAGCCATTACTAGAAAGTGGTTGAGACCAGGAAACACCTACAATAGACGATTGAATTGGCAATTCTTCTGACATCTTTAAAATGGAAAAAATAAATTTATTATAAAACTGTAACAAGACTTTTTTTTTTTTAATGGGAAAGTTGGATTGTGTACATTACAACTGTTATGACCATCATTTGTTTAATGTGAACTTTCTTTATATTTGATAACTGGATGAGTATCAGGAAGACACGCCCCAACCTTTGGGTTCTATTAAGTTTGTTTTTCTGTTTTGTAATGCTTTTTTTCTCATTTTATGTGTATTTTATTTATTTGAATTGCCTTTGTTGTTGCTTTTTGTCAAAATTGTATTGTGCAGTCTGCAATCTGTGAAGTCTATTTAAGTTCTTGTCCTACACATAAATCTTAAAGTAGACGACAGAGGACAGTGAACCAGAAGTAAGGAATATCTGCTTGATGTGTTGCTGTATGTATGTGTCTCTGTTTACCTGGATGCAGGTCAGTGAAGCTGTGCAGGGCCAGACACTGAACGTTGAGACACACTTTGAGCTGGAGGGAGGCTGTCTGCATCAGTGTTTCAGTGAGCAGCCAGCAGTCCTCCTGTCCTGCAACAGTACTAGAATTTACAAACACACACACACAGACACACACACACACTCTTTAGAGAGCCAGATATCATACAACATATCAGTACTGACGATATAAAACCAAAAGCAGGACAATTAGAACACAGAAATAATGAAGAGAAGCCAGGGAGCCAACAAGAGACAACAAATCTTCTCACCTCTGACCTCCTTTGAAGAGCGGGTAGTTACACAGGCCACAGTGAGTAGCTGCCGATTCATAGAACTGAGGCCACCCAGACTCAACTAGTGTCTCGGTCTCAACGTTGTTTTGCTGCTCTTGGTCGCCCGGTTGAACCAAGACAATCTGCAGACTGTTGAGCTCCTGGATGAGGGTTAACGTTTCTTGAAGCTCAGTCTCATTCTCTGGAATCTGCAGAGAACTGCGCAGTAGCTGCAGAGTGTTTTGCCGCTGGATGTCCTTCTGAGCAGCACTCAGAGCCTGATATGGATCCAGCAAACTCTCAGACTGAGAGAGGAAAAAGGAAGAAATAATTAGCGCATTTTGTCCACACTAAATTATATAAAAGAAAGTTTTGAGCGATTTGAAAGATGTGTATAGGCTTGTTCAAGAGTTGATACAAGGTTAGATTACTTCCTTTTTTTAATTACTTACTACAACAAACAACTACTCGCACTACTTGTAAGACCAATAAAATTGTATTAGACCAAAAAATCTACACCTCAGACAAACAGAATACACATAAAAAATAGACAGACAAACAACAAATAATCAGATGCTAAAGATGCATCAGTTCTGCTTGCTTGAAAACCTTGAAGAGAATACATCAAATGCCGATATTCATCCTTCTTAAAGTCTACATTTAAGCTAAAAGGCAACTGCTCGGGATCCAACATTGTGCTGAGGTTCATAAAGAAATTGAGAGGTCAGACATACAGCTGGAAACTTATCCTACAGTATCTACACTTTGGAGGAAGTAAGGGGTCTCTCACCTTTGTTGCCTTGGTGTTCTTCTGGGTCAACTCATATCCACATTTAGGGCACAGGACAGGTTTGTGCCTGTTTTTATACATATAGTCACAAGCTGGGTTCTTACACCGACCTCTGCCTCGTGCCGTGGAAAGTCCCAAGTCCTAAGGGAATAAGAAAAAAAAAACGTAACTACCCAGATATCAATAAACAGGGCATTCAGGGACAAAGTGTACATGTAGACAAGTGTAATCTATCAAAAGCAGAAGAAAATTGATAGCAAACTCAATTGCAAAGAATATACTTACAAAGCTGGAAACCGTGTGCTGTTTGAAAGGAACAACTGACAAGATATTCATTCTCTTATCAGTCAGTGAAGACACTGACTGGCTTCTGTCTGCTGGGACAGGAGAATCCTGTGGAAAGACATGTGGAGAGGAAGGAAACTGGATTAAATCTGCAATTTCACCATTTTTTATTTGTGTGTGTGTGTGTGTGTGTGTGTGTGTGTGTTTAGTGTTTATATGTGTGTGTTAACCTGGGTGGCTGTGGTTGTTGGGACCGTCTGACCGAGCTGCTTTAAAGTGCTGGGTTTAAGACCTGAGAAACTCTCTCGAAGCACTGTGGTTAGAAAACAACCACATCAGTTAAGAGCAGAAACCTCAGAAAGTACACACCTAGACATATCACTTCCTCTCTGATGACAAAGGTAGTCTACATACACCAATAAAAAACACAGAACGTGCACTAATACTACATGCAAACCACAAAGTGAAAAGTTACATTCAATACAGTCTAATTAGAAATAAAATCAAATGCACATTACCGATGGATGATTTGTTGTTGTTTGCACCTTGAAATTTTCCATTGTCAGGTGGGACAGTTATGATCTGAAACAGAGCCCGGCCTAAAACGCAAACACAAGCAAACGTGTAGATCCATGTACTCATAGTCATATTTTAATAGTGATAACAAAACACCATCTGTGTGTCCTATGTTTTATTTCACCTGTGTTATAGCAGGCAGGAAGGATGGGTCTCACAGGCCTCTTCTGCACAGCGGCACAGCTCCTGTCCTGACTTTGGATGATGGCACTTTTAGGATTATCTTTCACTTGTCTGCTTAATGACAGAGGAAAAGTGTGTCGGGTCAGATAGCTATCGTCAAAACTTAATTTTAAATTCAGCTTTCAGCTGTTATGACAACACACAAAGTTGACAATACAATATTCTCTTTCCTCTCCCTGTCCTGTCTCTTTGTATTCTCTTTTCCACCCAACCGGTCAAGACGGATGGCCGCCCAGAGTTTCTTCCTGAAGAGGGAGTTTTTTGAGAACTTTTCTTCCTCATGAGGGAGTTTTTCCCCGCCGCTTTTGCTTTGCTTTGCTTGCTTTGGAAAGGGTTCTGTTGGATTCTATCTTTTCTCTCCTTGTGAAAAGCGCTTCGAAATGTCTGTTGATGTGATTAAGCGCTTTACAAATAAAAGTTGATTGATTGATTGATTGATTGATTGATTGACAATCCCCTTCCATCCATTTTTAGATTTACAGACAGTCTACCAGCCACTGTAGTTCTTCGATTAAACTGAAATTTAATGAACTTACAAATGTAATTATGCACATATATAAAGTGTTCCTTCTACTTCTAAAGCATTCGTGCTGTCATCTGCAACAGGTCACACATGGCAGCACAGTTTTTATCCAATCATCACAGTCCACATAGTCAACTTGCTTCTGAAATATATTTAGCAAAGCAAACACCTTTAATATTCAATTACACAGCCCCGTGGATTCAGCTCTGTATATCAGTCACAAATAATCACAGTACGACTCACTTTGGCTGAGCCTGCTGCTTGGTGTTGCTGCCCTCTGGTGGTGTTCCAGTTGAAGCTGCACGCTGCTTTCTGGTGCCCCGCGGAACTCGGCCTTCTTTACTGCCCCCGGTGGTATTTGTTTTACTGATATCAGCGTTCCCTTCCTGAGCAGGTGGTGCTGCGGCTTGACAGTTTTCATTAGCCTTGGTTTCAGTCGTCACTGGCAGTTGCTTGGATGCGGCTTCTTTCTCTTGTGTCCTTTTTGCCTGTTATGTAAATGCGGCCAAAGGTCATTGAAATGAACTGCAAGTAAAACTCAATGTTCACAGGATTCATTGGATAACTGAAAACGTACAGCAGGTATCCATTTTCCGCCCAAGTGGTTCCCACACTCAGGACAAGTTGGTGGCTTGTGGCGGGTGACATACATAAATGAACAGCCCGGATTCAGACACCTCCCTCGACCTCTCCTGGTGTACGTTTTCACAGACTACAGAAAAGAGGAAAAGCAATGCAAGTTCAAATTTCTAAAATCTAGATAATGACATTCTTTTTTGTGCACAGCCTGAAAGCTTGGCATTTTCCTTCACAACAATCTGAAGTAGGATTAATTATGTGGGTGTTCACCATTTTATATGAAGGTTTGGCACTTGGCTCTAAGCTGGCTCCCACAGAGACCATCATCACTGGGCCCACAGAGCTGACACCTGCCAAAGACTTGGGCTCCAGCAAGTTCTGGAGGGAGAAAGAAATAAGTTAAACACTGTTTTGTGATTAAAAAAGAGTGACTGAACGTCATTCTGCTTTCTGGTAGGACTGAGAAGGACATTTAAGTTTCACCTGAGTGGGTATGATGGCAACCACCGGTGTAGCTTCCCCCTGTGTCTGCTGCACCATTGCTCCACCACAACCGCTACCAGCAACTCTTGTCTTATTTCCTTTGAGTTGGACCTCATTTGCTGTAAAGTCAGCAGAGCCCTGTGAGACGTGATTGTCTGTGGAGGTTGTAGCTTTGGATGAGATGGAGGAGGAAGAGGAGGGTGGGATTCCTTGGAGGGCCATGGGATGAGATACCACTGTCCCTTCTTCTGCGATGTCTTCAACAGAAATAGTGTGCTCAGAAAGCTCCACCTCTCCGGCCAACCCAAGAGGGGCGAACTGGGACTCCTGGTTAAGGGAGACTGAGCCTCCTTCAACTGGACTGTCCAGAGACTCAGCGCTCACCTCTGACTGAGAGCCTCCTGGCTGGTGATTTGAGGAGCAGCCTTTGGACAAGAGAAAGTAGCTGGCTCTGGGTAGGATTTTACGGAAGCCTGGGAGGTCTTTTGAGGGGCTGAGAGAAGACTGAGGAAAAAGAACAATTAAGAAAATTATTGATGGCTTTCCATAGAAACATTCTGACATTATATTAGACTGCAGTGAATTAGGTCACTGCTGAGATAAAGCTGTAAAAAACTGCTTTGCTTCTGCTGTGATAACTGAGGCTAATGGGTCAATTCATTCTGACTTTATCTGTCATTACCGAGCCAAAAGGATTCATTACAATGAAAATAAATTTAGTTAACTACATGAGTGCTCAGCAATGCATACTCATGAGGATGGGCTCTGATATACTCAACAGCCTGCACCAAATCAAGCACTCTATCATGACAAAGATTTTACAAAGACTGGCTTGGGCTGACTGCTTGGCATCATAATTCATTTGCTGCTGTTGGTTCTGCTGGTGCAACAGTTTTGTCAAAATGTAAATTACTATCCCTGCAGTTATTGAAAGTTATTCACAAGGAGAAAGCAGTTCTGGAAATGATGGCTTCTTCAATTTTTTTTGTAAATTTTGGATTTAAATGATTATTTTGTACTCTATGATCAGTGATCCTAAAACCTATTAATGCCAGCTGTATCAGCCACAAAGTGTTTTGGCATCAATTACAAATGTGTTTGTTTTTTTTGTTTTTTAACAGACATTAGAAATGCTGTTTGACTCTGAGAATAAAAGCAGGGCTGGTATTCTACCAGGGATTACAATATTATTTTTACGTTAGCCTTTAAACTTACTTAGATATGCAGACTTAGGGGCAGAAGCTGAGGAGGATCGTGAGGGAAATGTCAGACGAGGCAGTTAGGCCTCCACCTTCAGCACCCTCTATACTTTCTACCCCCTACCCGAACCAGGGTCGGTATCCCATCCCTACTTTCATCTTTAACTCTTCTACTTCTGCCCCCTACCCAAACCAGGGTTTGTATCCCCACCCCACTTTTCTTGGTGCAGTTGGTGTGAGGCAGAGGTAGGTGATGGTAGTGCCGTTTGTGGTAGTGTAGGCAAGGCATATAAGTCTTTGTTGTTAATGTTTTAAGTGTTTTAAGTGTACTTTGTAATATGGCGGATGTTTCCCTGTTGTAAAGCACTTTGAGCTGCAAATCTTGTATGAAGGGCGCTATACAAATAAAGTTATTATTATTATTATTATAATAGCTGAATTAGCTCCCTTCCACCGCTGAATGGATGGATGAATAGATGGACGTCTGTGCCTATTTTTCGCTGCTTCCTACCCTTTCAGCACTTGACTAGCGGTATCTTCATTGTCACACTGTCTGGTCCTGGTGGGCCCAGAAGTTCCAGAGGACTCGTCTCTGCCAGCTTGAGCCTCAGACCTCCCCTCAAGGGCAGTATCATATTCTGCCTGACTGTGCGCGGCTGTGTAATCCATAGCTGCAGGGAGGGTGACCTTCACAGCAGGCAGCCTCGCAGCAGGCTGCGACGCATGCACTCAGGGAAGAGGACAGGCTGGACAAAAAGGGTGCTGGGGGCAGGACGCGGCAGTTCTTAGATAATTACCCTTTCATATTACACTTTCTACATGGGGTCGCTCTCATCCATTTGCAGCAGATCTGATGAATATTTAAGTGTTTTTTTTCCCCAAAAGCACGTGTTCAGATGGCAAAAAAGTCATCATCAGCATCTCTACTGCAGCTACTTAATTTTTAAAATACTTTATCACTTTGACCGGGATAGAAAAGTCTCCTATCGATCATTTTGTGCGATGTCACGAGTCTTGGGTTCTAATTTAAAAGCTCAATCCTGAGAGAGCATTCGGATGGAAATAAATTTGTCACCCTCCATTCAGTGCCAAAGAAACTTTTGTTTGCTCTGCGCCTCAGACAAAATGATTTGTCATTTAATATTTGCTGTATGCATCCTGTGTGCCCTGCTGCTGGAGTAAAGGTGAAGCCGGAGCCAGAAAAAGTTATTGACAGTTATGTGAGGAGATGACGCAGCCAAATAAGTCTCTGCTCATGAATGATGCATGTCCCCACTGGCCCTGATGGAGAAAGAGAGTGAAGCTGGATGACAGCTGGGGTGCTGTGTGTGCATGGTGCAGAACAAGGTGAGATTCTTTATGGTTACCGCCCGACGCTCTCCCTCGCTTCCTCTCTCTTCTCCTTCCCCTCCTTCACTACACACTCCCTCACAAATATACACAAAATGAGGAGCTCTCAGTGGAGCTATTACTCTCTCCAGTCTCCCCCGTGCCTGGATTGTCACACAGTGACCTTTCTCTCTCCCTGCTTTCCCTCCATTCTCCTCTCCCCTTGCTCTGTCATCCTTTGAGTACACCCCCGCTCTTGCTCCTCCTCTCTTTTAGAGTCTCCCTCTCGCCGAGCCCCTCTATTTTCGTCAGAAACAATCACTGTATTTTCCGTCTCACTGCCCCGCGCTGCCGCAGTCCGAGACTCTGATAGCAGCATGGAGGGAGCTGAGAGTAAAGGGGGGGTGTTGGGTGTGGGAGGTGTGCAGCACGCAGCGCACAAACAGGAAAGGCTACATAATGGTTTGCTGTCGTCGCCAGCCACTGTAGCGTCACATCTGTCTGTCCTTTTAGCAGCAGCCGGCGCACACTGTCTGCATCATCGGTGTCAGTGGCCTCGCAGAGACATGCACAGTGACATGAACAAGTGTGCGAGCTGCATATGCATAGTGCATCACAGCTACTGAGCTGCTGTCACGCCGCCTTCGGTTTTGCGTGCCATCCTTACCCAGAATATGAGCGTAGAGAGTGAGGCTAACAAAACATGAGTAAATCATAAGTCTGTTGCCTTTGCTGTATACAACTGTGGTCAAACCAAGAATCCATCCAAGAACTACAATTACAGCCTTCGATACACACTTTACATTTCATCACTCGTGTATTGTCGTCTACCAGCTGATCCTCTCTGTCCTCTTCTTTTGGACAAATTCCCCAACATGTGCACACACACATACATATGTCAGCGTTGGCCTAAGGGGCTGCATCAATATTCATTGAATCTGAAACTCTGACTTGTCCTATTTGCTTGGTGTGAGACAGACGAGGGAGGGTATTACTTGGAGGATAATTGCTGGTGATAAACTACCTCTTCAGACATGGCTACATTGATTCAGACGGAGTGTTTGTGTAAGGGAATGTAACAGTGATAGATCTCAACACTTTACGAACGGACCCAGCGAGAATTTGAATAAAACATTGTGCATGGGAACAACATCATTGGGGAAAGCCATTAACTCTCAGATTAGTTGCAAGTGGCTAATGTAGTCAGTCGCTGTGTAAAGCTGTGTAGCCCTGCACCATTCAAACAAACACATCAATCTGACTAACAGTGTGTGTCAACATGCTCCATGATTACCATGCTAATCCAAGAGCAACACGCAGGAGACCAAAGGAGATATTGCAATCAGACAAGCAGACTTGAATGTAGCCTCAACCTTAAATTTCATTTTTGCAAACACACTCACATACTAATATTCGTTATTTTGCATGCCTGGCTAAAATGATGTTTGTGACAATCAGCACAATGTAAACGGGTGCCGAAACTCCCCATTGTGCTTTGGTACACACACATACGCAGAAACAAATAATGCATCACAGCAGTTGCTATTCTGGCACCAATTTTATAGCACTTCAGCAGTAATGTCATGTAAATGTGTTGTGAGTGTTAGAGATTTCATGGTGTGTTAGTGGAGCAGGGAGTGCCTGGAGGGCACAAGAGGACTGTGGTGTGTGTGCACTGTATGTGTGTGTGCATTACTGCGGGTGTCTGCATGTGTGCAGGGTGCAGAGTGTTCAGGTGTTCTGCACTCTTGGCAGTGAGTCAGGAATCCTTCATTTAGCGTGTTTGATATTTTCTTTTATCGTAACAGATGATGATTATAATGACTTCAAATATGACAGTGAGGAAAAAATATAAAGGCGAGGTGTGTAGTGTTGAGGTGGTGATTTTTCAGGCGATAATTTAATGGTTCAAACTAATATTTAGGATGAAATGGCAGAGTGCCCGTGGAATAATATAGCATCCTGGTTTTCCAACTCAATATGAAAATATGTCATTGTCACGAGCAGGTTTGTTGCAGTGCTTGTCTGAATTCTTCTTGTGTGTGACAGATATTGAAACTGGCAAGATATTGATCCCGTTTTTGGGGCCAAAGTTAAATTAATTTAGCAATGGAATGTAATGAGGAAAGGTTAACTTGTCTGTCATAAAATAAGCATGATTAACTTGCCCAAATAAAAAAAGACACTAATTTAAGCTAGCATGAGATGTGGGCATGTAGAAACACTAAATAAGACAATTTAAAACAAACTATAAACAGCACAAAAAACAAGCAACATGTAATATAGAATTAAAACAAGGTCAGGATTTAAACACAATAAAAATCATAAGGGGTCGAGACGGTTCTAAATATGTCTGACTCAATAATTGCATTCTTTTTTCCTCCACTAAGAGCACTTAAATTTCTTTCTTCATCTTCAAGAGCACTTTAAGCTTCCCTGGTTTTACATGTGAAGCTAACGGAGCACTTTGCATGCAAGTTTAGGAAGCGTGTCCATTTGGCTCCGGAACTAAAAGCCAACAGATATTTTTAAATCCAAACATGAAAGGACAAGTTAATTTCTAGTTTGTTGGAGCTTTAAATTCTGTCAGGGAACCCAGATTTAAATAATTCTACATACTCACATGAGGACCTGGCAGGAATACATTTAACTAAATCTGTCATATAGCAGTAAATATTTGCGAGAATGAGGCTGGTTAGGATACTTTTGTTGTTTTTGTTTATATAAACCACAATCTGATTCAAATGAAGCCTGGATTTATTAGACAGTACAACTTGAAAGCATTAACCTAGCACATTAATTATGTCATTAATAAATCTATACAGGCTATTTAAAACAGACTTTGTGACATAATGTACTACACTATATTGCCAAAAGTATTGGAAAGTCTGCCTTTACACACACATGAACTTTAATGACATCCCATTCTTAATCTGTAGGGCACGAGTGTCAAACTGCGGTCCTCGAGGGCCACAATCCAGCATGTTTTAGATATTTCCCTCTTCCAACACACCTGATTCAAATGATCAGCTCATTATCAAGGTTTGCAGAAGCCTGATCATGTGAATCAGGTGTGTTGGAAGAGGGAAACATCTAAAACATGCTGGATTGTGGCCCTCGAGGACCGGAGTTTGACACCCCTGCTGTAGGGTTTAATATGGAGTTGGCCCACCCTTTGCAGCTACAACAGCCTCAACTCTTCTGGGAAGGCTTTCCACAAGGTTTAGGAATGTGTTCATGGGAATCTTTGACCACTCTTCCAGAAGAGCATTTGTGAGGTCAGGCACTGATGTTGGACCAGAAGGCCTGGCTCTCAGTCTCCGCTCTAATACATCCCAAAGGTGTTCTCTCGGGTTGAGGTCAGGACTCTGTGCAGGCCAGTCAAGTTCCTCCACACCAAACTGGCTCATCCGTGTCTTTATTGACCTGCTTTGTGCACTGGTGGGCAGTCATGTTGGAACAGGAAGGGGCCCAAACTGTTCCCACTAAGTTGGGAGCATGAAATTGTCCAAAATGTCTTGGTATGCTGAAGCATTAAGAGTTCCTTTCACTGGAACTAAGTGAAAAACCCCTGAAAAACAACCCCACACCATAATTCCCCCTCCACCAAACTTTACACTTGGCACAGTGCAGTCAGGCAAGTACCGTTCTCCTGGCAATCGCCAAACCCAGACTGGTCCATCAGATTGCCAGACAGAGAAGCGTGATTGGTCACTCCAGAGAACACGTCTCCACTACTGTAGAGTCCAGTGGCGGCATGCTTTACACCACTGCATCCGATGCTTTGCATTGCACTTGGTGATGTAAGGCTTGGATGCAGCTGCTCGGCCATGGAAACCCATTCCATGAAGCTCTCCACCACTGTTCTTGAGCTAATCTGAAGGCCACACCAAGTCAGATCGGAAGAG
>OMNN01040855.1:0-22942 GCA_900302755.1 Chromis chromis
CTACACACCTTCAACCCTCCACCCTCCATGTCTGCACCCTAATTCTCCCCTGGTAAGTAGTTGTAGCTTTGCCTGGTGGTCAACCAGCCGCTCCGTCTGTCTGTGATGTTGTTAACCCCTGTGAGTTTTATGTCTTCCATATGCCCTGTTGGGGCCTTTATGGCTGGACTGTGTAATACAGGAGAAGCCTGTATATTTCCAGGCCAGCACACATAAGTCTTCTTGTCTGAGCTATAATGAGTGTTAGTATAGATTTCCTGTGGCTCAAACACTAGGCTTAATTGACCTGAACAGCTCTGAGTGACTTGGCACCTCCCGTCTCAACCTTCCCTCCTCCCTCACCCCCCATCAAGACCTTTCTGTGGGACAAAGAGGCTTTTGTCCCCCGGCCTGCGCCACAGCGCTCTAAACCTTTGTTGACTGTTTCTGTCTGACAGAGCAAATAGCTCTGGCCTGCTTTTGTTTATTGTCATATTTTGAAGTTTGAACAAAGTTTACACAAAGCCCCATTTTCTGACGTTGTTTGCTGCCTGCAGGGGGAAAACAGAGAGGGAAGAAAAGAAATGGGTTTATTGTTTGTTGAATTTTTGACTGTCTGCTGCTGTCTGACCTCTTATCTTCTCATCTCTCCCTCTGCTTTCTCTCAATCCCTCTTCCTCTCTCTCTCCCCCGTCTCTCACCCCGCCTCAATCGCTTCGCAGGGATCACATATACACGGTGGACACAGACACTGCCAACAGTGACGAGATCTTTTTCAGTAAGGTGAGTGAGACGTCTGTCTCTTTGAGGGTGTGTTGTTCTCGGCGTGCCGTGATTGACAATGTAACCCTAATAACCTCGCACTGCTCCCGGTGCCGCTGTGTGTTTGGCGAGTGCATGTGGGCGAATGCGTGCATGCATGTGTGTGCCTGCCAGCAGTCTTACTCACGGTGACCCCGTTAAGAAGATTATCCAATCAATCAGCTAGCAAACCTGCCTGCGTCATCCACGCTCATCAGTGGGACAGTGGAAGGTCTGATGGGTGTGTAAAGGAAGCTGAGAGGACAGCGGAGGAAGTGCAGGAGGGAGGGACGGATAGGAGACGAGAGGACGAGCAGGGGAGGAAAAAAGGGGAAAACAAAGATGAGATAAATTTCAGAAGGGCGAGAAAGACAAGATGGATGCAGAGCGGAAAGAGGATCCTATTGTGTACTTTCAGATTATTCAGAAAAAAAGCACCTCATATTTACATAGGCCCTCGGCTGTAATAACCCACTCTCAGTTCCATTCCAACCACTCCTCGCTGGCATCACTTGCCCTTAACATAATGCATGCAAACAGAATTCAAACAGGGCCGTTCTGGTGTATACAACAACCCGCTGTCCCTCCACCTCATCCACTTCAATGTCAGAGCCCGACGAGTGGGTCTTAATGAGAGCAGGCTGCAGATGAAAGGCTGGTGGGAGACGCGCAGATTGATTGATGACTGAGGGTCTTTAATCAGTGGCTCAGCTCCAAACATGTTGTACAACAGTGGCGGCTACACAGCGGTCTGAACCTGTGGCTGAGCGCCGACCCTCAGGCCACACAGGCCAGAGTGTATACGTGTGTTAATGTGGCTGGGTAGCAGATATAACTTAGCACTGACTGATACGTGTGTGTGTGACTGTGAAAGAGGGTGTGTGTGTGCCTTTAGCTGACTGATGGGTTTGGACAATGGCTGACCCACAGGCCAAGGCGGTGCATGTGTGTGTGTGTGTGTGTGTGTGTGTGTGTGTGTGTGTGTGTGCACAAGGATGGCCAGCCTATCAATCCACAGAAACCAGCTCAGGATCTGTCCTTGGACAGACTCTGTTCTGATCCGGGGTCAGTGTCGTATTTCCCTTCTCTCAGGCAGAGAATTAGACGTTCAAGGAGGTAAACTGATCTCCAACCAGTGCTTAGAATAAAGTTCACCTCAGAGCAGGTGGCTTATTAGGGAAATCAATGTTGGGGAATCTCGGATGATGATTATTGATCACAGTATGGATGGGTTATTGAACTCTATAAGGCTGTCTGCTTTTCTCCCCCTCCTGCCTTCATGTTTAGCTTATTTGTTTTCTTACTCACTCTTTTTCTCACATTCTCTCCTTTATGTTCGTCTTTTTTTTTTCTTTAGAAAATGACATGGAAGTCCAGACAGGCAGATGTGGACACCTGCAGAATGAAAGGGAAGCATAAGGTAGAGAAAACACACACGCAAACACACAAACACCCTAACTTCATTTATAGAACAAATGTCACCCTATTCCTCACAAAACACTTCTTTAGTCAGTCGCACATTACACACTGCAGACAACCTGTAACAGATGTAACCGCTGACAGTCTGTTTCTTTGTCTCTCACTAACATTAACAGACACAAGACCCTGAAGGTGCAATAACGCACTTCCTGCAGTTCATATAACCTACTGCTATGACAGTTTATTATGGTAGCAGAGCACTTCAGTGGGAGTTTTCATATCTAATGGCAGTATAATGCTAATTTTCTCTGGATTTAAAAATAAGTATTTGATTATTGTTTGAGAAAGACGTTAAACGGCACATTAGTATCTGCTCTAAATATGTCTTCATGTGCCGTGAAGAAATCTTACATTTCATTATTACATGCTTAATGCTCGTTGCACATGGCTCTCACTTGTCCGTGAAGCACTACATGCTGTGCTTAAAATGAAAGAAGAGACACACAAACCACGTCATGCATAAAAATGTTGATTATAAAAGAAGCGAATGTCGCCATTGACTTCCTGTCTTATTTTTGTCCTGCTCTTCTCTTCTGCCCTGTGCACCCTGAAGGATGAGTGTCACAACTTCATCAAAGTCCTCCTCCAGCAAAATGACGACACCTTGTTTGTGTGCGGGACAAATGCTTTCAACCCCTCCTGTCGAACCTACAAGGTAAGGAAGCATATGAATCTAACCGCTCGCACACATTTACACATATATAAAAGCTACTCTTCGGTGCGCTTTGCCCTTTTTTAACCTCAGCGATAGGTCATACATAGTGTGCACATATAGCATCTTTAAACTCCTTTGCACTTTGTGTTTCTTGCTCTGTGACGCAAAAGCAGACACTCTTAGGGGTATTTTTTTGACCCCAGCCACGGGAGAGTGTAGAGGTGGGTGAGCTATGGAGCTATGGACATAGATGGATGACTTTCACAACTCAGCAGGCCCTCCTCCTGTGTCTTTATCTCCAGGTGTACTTTGACACGCTCAATTTAGAAGCGGAGAAACCTAACAACATACCGGCTTAAATGCACACTCACACACACATACAGTGTGAAATGCAAGTAACAGCACAGTCCTGAAATCCGATTCAACCTTCTCCTGTAAACATCGTCCTGGTCATATTCATGTGGGCATGTCTGGAATGGTTTCAAGATTCCTTCAGGAAAGGCAAAACCGTGAAAAGAAATGATGCATTTTATTGACCTTGGGTCAATAAAAGCGAGCAGGTAGACAGTGAGATCGACTTGTTGGACCAAAATAGAGATGTCAATAAAAAATAGACGCAGAGCGAAGAATAAAGGCTTGCTATACGGGGAAGCAGATGGACAAACATAAAAAGCAGATGGGCTGTGTTCAAACTGCAGCAGAAAATGTCCCAATTTTTTCCTCTCCTGGTGACATAAATCTGGCGTTTTTGTTGATGCTTCAGTGTGAAAAGTGGGCAGAATTGCCATTTACAGTGAGTCAGTCGTAGTTCATTCACAAGATAATGTTCGTGACTCTAAAGCAGCTCGGCAGACCGACTGTGAGGACAGCAAAGTTAGCAATTCTCTTGGTGTTTATCTAAGTTTTATTAAACTCCAAGGCACAGATTGTGACTGAAATCTGCTCAAAACAAACCAAAGATCAAAATCAGTGTCATTTAATAAAAGCATCAGGAAGAGTTATATTGTAGAATAAGATTGCAACTCTCATCCAGAGAAGTCAGATATGAAACGCATTGTACAGGCGAGAATGAAACACACTCAGACAGACAAGCAGACGGTAAGAAAGGACGGAAAGACGGAGGAACACAGCAGCGGCTCTGTCCTCAAGGATGTTATTGTTTGGTTTGTTAGGATGGTCACAGCACACGGAGATGTTATCTAGGTGGCCTGTGGGGAAAACTCTCCTGCTTTGGTTCACTAGATCTGTTTACCAGAAAAACAAGACATCTCCGCTCCGTTGCCTTTGTGGTTCAGCATGCTAAGCACACAGAGTGAGCGTCCTTTCAATTCACCGAGTCCTCCTGCAGGGAAAGTGGAATTTATGTCTCCGCATTTATCAGGCGTGGTTAGCTTTTATAGCGCCTCCGGTTATGGTTTCAAGGTTTGTGTTGTAGCTGTTACTGCACTGATATTGCTGCGAGTCTGCTAGAGAGGCAGAGTGTTTGGTAAAATGGCCACGCATGTGCACACACATGAACGCTTGAGTATGACATGAAAATCCAATTGATTCAAAAATCTATTTGATTCATTAATCGTGTGGAAAAATAAAACAGTGCTCATTAAAATATTTGTTCGTATTATCTCAGTTGAACTAGTCCTTGAGTCGGCTGATGTGCTTGTAAATTGGTCTTTCCCTTAAAACATAATTCTACCAACTAAACTGTAATTATTGGTTGATTAAAATAGACATTTTAGTCAAGAATAAATTGAAATATCACTGAAATCAGATTATAACACTCACACACAAAAATGCACACACAAATGCCCGGGCACATGTATAGGAAAAAAGTGCGTATGCATTCATCCAAACACTGACAACTGTGCAAACAGGCAAACCTCACAACACACACATTTCTATAAAAGCATCAGACACACACACACTGTACTGCTGGCAGACTGGCAGACCCTCTGGGCAGATACCAGGCCTTTGATGGCGTGCTGGGCTCATCCACACTGCATGGTCAAAAAGTGTGTGTAGTGTGATGTGTATGTGTGTTGTGTGTGTGTTTGTGGTTAAATCCACCTTGGCCACGGTTTGCCTCTCCATCTCCCCAGCGTGACAGGGCTGAAAAGAGCTTCTGTTTTGGGGCCAGCCTCATCCCACATTAATCAACAATGCTGCGAGGGCAAGCGGGAGGGAATAGGAGGCGAAGGAGGGGAGCAGAGGTGGAGGGAGGACAGAAGGGGGGAGTCAGAGGGGGCGAAGAGGGCGCCTGACCAAACCAGCAACATGTTCTGTCCAAACACCTTCCCTTCCTGGTTACCTCTTTATTTATTTATTTTTATCTCTCTCTGAACAAACCTATCAATCAGTTTTCTCTCTTCATTAGCTTCATCTCTGTGTTAGCGGCATCAGCGCTACACAAACAGACAGTATGACACACAAATGCATGCATATAGAGAAAACACAGACAGACACCTTGGCAGCACAGTCCTCCCTCAGCACCACACAGCACCCAACTCCCTCTTTTTTCTTCTATTCATTCTCACTCCTACCTCTCTTCTCCTCTCTTCTCTCTCCTCCCCCTGCCAGCCTTAATTCCTCTCCCCCCATCCATTGCTCCCACCACTCTGCCATCTTTCCCTCTGTTGCTTTCTCCCTCTGTCACTCCCTCGCTGTGTTGTAATAATAAACACCCCATCCAGCTGGGCTGATATATGACTGGAGTCAGTTTCATCGCCTGTTGCCGAGTAAAGCGGGGGGGAATCAGTGGGGAGTCTTAGAGGCAGCGACTCCCAGGTGATGCGTCCTCCACTTGATACTGGTGGACCGAGGTGTACTGGGAAATTTCATCCGTGCCAAGTCTTTGCATTTGAAATGATTCTTGTGCACGGAGGGATTTATTGTAATGAAGCGAGGTGAAAATACATCCACGCTTGCCTTTAATTCTCTTAAAGGCAAGCGTGGATGTATTTTCACCTGTTTGATTAACGCTACAAGGCAATATAGTCTAAAAGGTAATTAATTATTAACTGTGCATTGATGAGGGCACACATTTAACTGCACTATTGTCACGGTTGCGCAATATTTGTTCACCATTCTTGGGTGAGGAGATTTTACAAGGTGAAGGTTCTGATAAATGAGGTTCTCCTCCTGTCGGTTAAAATCATATTTCTCTCACCAGCTGCAAAGACTCCAGTTTCCTGCTCTGGTGTAAAAGGTGGTCAGGGAAAGGTTTCATCCTCCCACTGCTCTGAAACAGGTTGCAGAGAAATGGGCCATGACTATTAATCTCCCAGGGAGATATGTCCTTGTTTTGGTTTACACAACCGCTTCTGGCCCAGGTGTGAACTCGTGCACTTGACCTTTATGGATAGAGAAGGTTGTTGCAGGTGGAACTATGGCTTGCATGCAAAAAGAAAAAAGAAAAAATAGAAAAAGTGCCAGGAGTGAACCCAGCTGCAAACTCTAGGTCACAGATGTAAACATTTGTCAGAATGCCAGAACCAGCAGAGTCGGTCTGTCAACAATTAGGAGCAAATCATGAAATTCTTAAACCGTTTATTACTTTGGAAACCACCGATTTGAGCGAGGATAGACCGCAGTAAATATGCCCTTTAATGCAGTTATCCTATAAAATAAACACGTCCATAATATTCAAGGAAGCTGTTCTGAGTGAATAGTTAATAAGTGGGACGCTGGCTCAGTTTACCCTATGTTTGTCCTCGGTAAGATTCACAAATCCCTCAGCAATGATAAATAAAGCCCATGAAAGAGTCCTCATAAAACAAAACCAAAAAAAAAAAAAACCAACAACAACAGAGGCATGGAATCAGTACTTGTCCCTCACCCTGAATACTGAAGCTGTACCAATTATAACAGTCCTGATGGGCATGTTTTGAAACTACATTGTGTTTGTCTAATTAATTAGCATATAGCCTATGGAAAACACCAGTGAGCTGTGGTAGTAATTAATTCATCTAGATACACATCACCCCGGGCCGAGGTTACTGTACATTCATGTGCTGAGCTGCACCAGATCCCTACAGAACAGTGTGTTGTTAAGGCAGGCCTGACGAAGTGTGACAGTGCTACTGTTCCCTTTCCCGTTACTTTGAATTGTGGTCCTACAAAGCTGGAGCACTTCTTTGTTTTGTGCAGCTCACAGAGTTGACAGCATAATAACATTTTCCAGGTAAACAGGTTAAAAAAAAAAGAAACTCATCTGGCTGTTTAAACATCAAATTTCTTTATGGTAATGTTTAAAAATGGTGTGGCTTAGCGTGGCAGTTTTATGGATATGTATTGTTTTTTTTTTTTTTTTAAATAACACTGAATATTGGTTTAGACAAGGCTAATGGCATGGACGTGAGCTCGGGGCTGTTGTTTCTCCCACACATGCCAACTTGACAGGAGATGGGAGCCGTACGTATATCCGCAGCAGGGCTGGGAGTGTCTTCCTCCGTTCAAACGGCAGGAATGGATTAGTGACAGCCAGCCAAGCCCAGCAGACAGAGGTCACTACCTTGGTGAAATCAAGTGCGGAGATGGAAGGGTGGGGGGAAGCTACTGCTGCTGCTGCGAGAGATATGCGAGCGCATGTTTGTGATGTGTCAGAGTTTGTGTTAGGTAGATGACACAGAAGCTGCTGACGTTTCAGGCTTAACCAAGTTCCCGTGTCACTCAGTGCACCCAGACGCTCTGATTCAGTGGACGCACCTGACCTTCAGCTACTCACGTCTCTTGTGATTAACTCAGCCTAATCTATAATTACAGTCTTCCCCCCACGTCTAATAACAATATATGTCCAGCTTGCCTCCATATATTATCCTCCTGTAATTTCATGATGAAACAGAAGGAATGAGAAATCGAGAAATGCACTGCTGCTGGTGGTTCTGTGTTTGTTGTAAAAGGTCACTTGTAATTTTCCCTGCCAAATCAGCCTCAACAATTTCTCTGGCAAGCTTTTCCAGCATTGCGCCGGCGTGTGTGTGACCTTTTTAGTGGGCAGATGATAACCGTTTCCGCCGAGACAGGAATAGAAAACAAAATGACCTGTTTAGAGACCAGAAAGGGCGGCGTAAGCAGTTTGCTGCCTTGGCAAGCTGCGAGTCTCTTTGTCAAGAGAAAAGGAGAAAGTGAGGAAGTGGAGTTTGAGACAGATAGAAGTGGAGATAGAGCAGAGAAATGGCCGTGCGTTGTGCTATCCATTGGCAAACTGTGTGTGTATAGTAATCTTCCCTGACCTCAGCCTCTGGTCACTGCAATATGGCTTTTTCTCCTCTTCTTTGCGCGTGTGTGTTTGCATGTATCCCTGGTCTTCAGCCAGGGTAAAAGAGCATCCTGAGGCCTGCTGGGGAAGACAAGCCTACCCATGGCGGGATGATACTGACCTTTCACCCACATCTGATCCTCTGCCATGCTCTGCTGCAACTCAACTGGGCACAAAACAGGAAAAACTTGTCTAAATTCCAATGCACACAGATCGTCACACTACGACATAAACTGGTGTTTCTCAAACAGCGGACAGTGACTCTGAAGAGAAATGAGACTGGATGATAAAATTGTGCAAAGAAAACACAACTTTTTAGACTGTCCATGTGCAGAATTAAAATTAGAATTAGAAATGTACTAAATCAGGGAACAAGTTTTGCCCAAGGAAAAGCTCGTAGCATAAGACAAAGTTGAAGCTGCAAAATAATGACTTTTGTATGATCTACTATTTAAAAACTACTGTGGTTTAGTAAAAATTTCTCACGTTCCCTTGCTCAGGGCTGTGTGCTCACCCATTTTTCCTCTGCCCATTTTTTTTCCTCTTCACAGCAAGAACACACACTTTAGAAATCAGGGCAGGGGGAAGCACTGCAGTAAATGGGTTGAGGATCTGTCTTGAGGGTTGTTAAAACTCTTCTTTAACACCAGCACAATTGAAGGATAAAAGATGGCAGGGGGAAGCAAACGGCATTCACCCATACTGTGAAACATGTTTCTGTGGAAAATGTCAGTTTTTTTGTTTTTTTCCCCCCATCTCTCTTCATGGCAGTTTCCCAGATACTCCCAGATGGGCTGCTTTGACAGCCCTCAGTAGGACACCAGAGTGGCATCCACGGGATATTAGTTTAGGTCAGAGTTAGATGGACACATTCCTGGGCTGGGGGAACACAGCTTTCTGGGGCTATACACACCATATTTCTCCACTTACACACTGTCTTTTTTAGTATTTCCTTCAGATTGTCATTGTTTTGACGTTTGAACACATGTCTCGTTTTCCCCTTTAGATCTTTACATCCAACTGGGAACCAGCACTTCCTACGTTTTATTTCAAGCCCATTGTTTTGTTTGACACCACACAACGCATTGTTTTGACCCTCTCTTGACCTTTCCCCTTCTTTGTGACCCCAGATGGACACCCTGGAGGCTCTGGGAGAGGAGATCAGTGGGATGGCACGCTGTCCGTACGATGCCAAGCACGCCAACGTCGCCCTCTTTGCTGGTAAGATTAAACAAATCTCTCTGTGTGGAGCTGACGATTATCTTTATTGCATTTATCGTCGCTGCGATTTTCACCTCAGCCCTGCGTCCTGTGGTTTCACATTAGAGAAAAGTTTCCATGAGGTGAAAGTAGATTATGTTTGTGTGTTCGCTGACTGCCATGAGGCAAAAACATTACTCTCAGTTTTCTCCTATCTGCAGCTATTAAACACTGGAACATGTCTGAGCGAGATGGGAAAGTTGAGTGTATTTGGGTAAGGGATTAGTTGCGGTTGTATTTAATATTGTTCTTAATACCCTGCGGTTTATTCTAATGGCAGTGCTCTGACAACATGTCAGAACGAAAGCCAATATATGTTACATGCACTAGAGCAAATCATCAAACTTGGGGCTACATTTGCTCTGTGTCAGGAATTCACTTCTTATAATAGAGCCCTTTGGAAACACATCAATAGCATTATGGCAAAAATATAAAAAAAACAGAGTCGTCTGTCTCCGGCTTTTATTGTACTTTCCTATCATCCTCTTTGTCTCTCATTCACTTTCCTTCAGAATGCATAAGATTAAAAATAAGTCACAAATGGATGGGACAGGAATGAGTCACTTTTCCGTTGGCGGGGTGCGATGCTTCTGATGCAACGGACCCACAGGCTGCTAAAGAAATCCAGTCCCCCGTTCGCATTTGCTGTGAACCGATTTATGGTGGTATTGATGAGCTGTCCCCGCCGGTTCAAAGCAGAAGACGAGAGTAAATGCCTAGCTTGACCAGTTAATGTGTAGCAGAGCTGCTTGGAAGGAGCTGGAAGCACTGAGTAATCAAGAGGGTTCCTCTGACTGCTATCCTTTCAATTATGTAGTTTGAGTTTCCACTGTGGTTCTAAGCCACGGCAGGCTGAGGTCATTCTGGTGGTGAATTGTGTTTATGATGCGTGTGTGTGTGCCTGTGTGCACGCCAGTGTGCGACTGTGGGTTTCTAAGTGAGTGCAGGGCTTCAGTGTTTGCGCGTTTGAAGAGTGTTTGCAAGATTGGGCAATTACAAATGTGCAGCATGTTTAAGTGTGTGTACAGCCTGTTTGTTGTCCATCAAAGAGTCCCCTCGGTTTGTGTGATTCATTCATTTTCCAGGTCTGAGCCATCTGAAACATGTTTGTGTACCCAGCCTCAGAGAGCAGGAATCTCCGAGCGGCTTTATGGTGGCTTTATGTGTTTCTCCTCTTGATTTAACTTGACTCCCTTCACCTTTTTTCTCCTCCATTATGCCTTTCTCTCTTCATTCTTCTCCCCTTCTTTGTCTCCATCTTTCCTCCTTATTGCTCTTTCTGTCTCTGTGTTCCCTCCTCCAGATGGCAAGCTGTACTCGGCCACCGTAACAGACTTTCTAGCGATCGATGCGGTCATCTATCGTAGCCTTGGAGACAGCCCGACTCTGCGCACTGTCAAACACGACTCCAAATGGCTGAAAGGTGAGTGGGGGACACACAAACAAAGTCCCTGTGGTTGGAAAGCACCACACTGTCTGACAAGTTGGAAAACAAACTAGACTTTGGACATGCACGCTTGACCACAAGTTTATGTTTTCTGTGATTTATGATTTCTGCGCAAACATGTCTCTGTGCCTCCGTGTATGAATGAAAGTATGAAGAGCAGGAGCACTTATGCTAATGCTACACGCTCTGTTTAATGCAATCATTTTGCCAACCTGCCCTGGTAGAGTAGAAATTGCTCTGCCCTGGGGAGAAACAAGCACAAGTCCGGTCTGTCAAAACTCAATAGAGTGATCCGTCTTTTCCTGCATGCAAATTGTTTCGCTGATATGATGGATGATAGATTGAGGCTCTCAAGGCTCGCAGTCGGTGCTTTTCTGCATAATATGACAGATATTCCGGCTGTTTACTGTGAAATATGGTGTCAGAACTGTTTTGTCACGGCAAAACGTCACTTTGACTCATATTTTCTTTCCTCCTGCAGAGCCCTATTTCGTCCAGGCTGTCGATTATGGGGACTTCATCTACTTCTTCTTTCGCGAAATTGCTATGGAGTACAACACAATGGGGAAGGTAAGCACAGGCCCGACTCCTCTGCTATTGTTTGAACTCTAATCAGAGGTGACTTCCTATTTACCAGGAGAATCGGGAAGTGCCTGAGGAAACTAACAGGATATGGGTGTATCACATAACTGGAAGGAGGCTTTCAGGAGCTGTAAAGTGCCGAAAAACATTTCTCAACAACAGCCAAAATACTGGGCAGGATACAGGACCTAAAATAGATCCCATTTTGAAGTCTAAATATATCACTTGAATTGCACGTCCACATGCGTCCCGCAGCGCACCCGTTTGACCTATCGTCTCAACGTTTCCCGAGAGGAATTCCACCCAAGTGTCTCTGAGAAATGAGTGGAAATGGAAAGGTTGAGGAAGAAACAGGCTTTCCTCAGGTATTACACCAGAGGGACAGACATTTCTCTATTAATCTCCCCGATTCAGTTTTGGACCCTGCCCTGAGAAAGTTTAATTGGACACCAGGAAGAAGATAATATAGAAATTAATTGCTCGACGTGTATTTTGCAGGATAAATGAAAGGAAACACACGGGAGAGGGTGAGAAAGAGAGGAGACGAATACAGATCAGGCCTCTCGATCTGCCGGGTGTTTTTTGAAAGCAACATCAGTGTAATTATGCATGTGGTGGTTGAACTGATGGCACAGAGAGCAATTCAACATTCAGCGAGTGATATCTCTTCATTATTACACAGTACAATGGCCCTCGCTGACAATGTAAACAGTTGTCTGTGCTTTATGGCAAACTGATAAATCCACTGTGGCAGGTTTGTGTTTGCTTTAGTTTTAATATTGGGTTGTTACATTGTTATCTGGGAAACACAAAAGGATAAATATTTCATTACTCAAGCGAATTAACAAGCCTCGAGTAAGGTATTTGCTCGGTGTAATTGATCCGCGTATGTGTGTATATTCGCACCATTTATGTGTCTGTGTATACCCAGTTGTGACTAAGTAACACACAGATAAGCCCGTCTGGAAATGTGAAACCGAACCCAAAAAAGTGTAAAGCCGAAATAATTCCACATTCCACTTGACAGTCTCACCTGATCTACTTAATGCATTTTCTGTAATCTCAATGCTCTCGAGTCTCGGTGAACAGGCCCATGTAGGTTTAAGCGTGAATGTGTTTTTCTTAGCTGGAATTGCTGCATTTTCTGAGTTCATATTTGTATGTGGGTCAATGGGGAAGTGGAGGATTGTGGCGCATGCATGGGTGAGGGTGTGTGTGTGTGTGGCTGTCTGTTGGCGTGTGTTTAGGGATCTGGTTTAAATGCATGTTTGCTCCCATTCACACTGTCAATTTCAGGTCAGGGTTAGATTTATAGCTGTTAAGTATAGTGTAACAACAGTTAATTACAATACTGGCTACGTGATCCTACGGCAGAGTTGTAATTACAGCGCTGGCTCCTATTTGAAGCTGTGTAGTTTAAACTCTGCGTTGCCAGGTGCTGACTCTTTAACAGCGCATCAAACACACCAATTTACTCCTCTATCTTTAATTTGCCGTAAAGTGATGAAACATTGGATTAAGACACCGTGGTGTCTCTCAAGGATTTCTGTCAGTCAAGCAGGGCCTATAGTGAGGACTGCAGGGGAACTGATGCTAAAGCTTCTTATCCTGTAAAAGTTTAGTCATGACTTTGGAAGCAGCAGTTGAGAAAACAATGTCACCATCAGGTCCTTCCTGAGTTTGTCTAGTTCTTGGAAATGTAGTTTTGTACTTTGTGGACTTTTCATCCATGCTTGATTAAAAATATATCTCTTGAGAAAGATCATTAAATGAGCTAATTAATGTACTGCCGATGCTTTATAAATTTCCTACACTGATAACAATGTGAAAGATCAATACACAAGATAATAGTTAAGTACAAAGGAATTTATGGTCTTTTATTGGTTGCTTTCACAACAGTTTTGTTAAATAGTCATATCTTACAAGATAATAAGATAGATAACTGACTGTACATGAGGGTGGATGGACCCTCTGAGACTTCACCCATAGGTTTTCTAAAGTTTTGAAGCTTCTGGTGCCACCATCTTGGCAGTTTCTGACTCTGTTCAACTCCCTTGTAATCCAAAAATGCACAAAAGAGGTGGAAAATGAATGGAGCTTAGGGGGCCCATGATATAGTCTTTCTTTGACGGTAACTACCCATCACTCAAAGTGGCCGTTCCCTTAATTATGCATAATTTTAAGCCTTAATACGATCTAAATGGGTGGGTTATATAAAAATGAACCACTAATGCAGTTGTCATTAGTGGGGAAATTAGCCTATTTTTGTACCAGCCTGTAAACATGTTTATTTGTGTTGTAAAGTTGTTCATTTTAATATGGGTGTCTATGAGGGTTGACTCACCTTGGGAGCCAACCTCAAGTGGTCATTTGAGGAGCTGCAGTTTTTTTTGCACTTGAGTGTTGGCTTCATTTTTCAGCCCTGGATTATTGCAGTTTGCATGGGTCCTGTAATGGAGTATCGGGGGTAGTTGTTTTGATGGAACATTTATCCACACTGTTAGAAAAAAATGGCTAATTCATGGCAAGAAAGAAGACGGCCTGCCTTATTGTGTGATCCAAATCTTCAAAACATACCATTTTTAGAGTTTAGGCCGCTAGCTCGCTAGCCGGCTGTTGTTGTTGTTGTTAATATCCGTAGCAAAGGGGATTTGGAAAACGGTAACACACAGATGGCAAAAGGGCAGGAAAATGCCATGTAAAATGCACTGCTGGTGGCAGCTTATACCATCGCTCTACATCCAATTAATCTGATTATAAAGTCACCAACTTGTTAATCATTTTTAGTATATAAACATCTGGCCTTAAAGGGCAACCCCATCAATTTTACACACCTGTTGATTGTTTGATTGGACTACTACTACTATGTATGGGAGTATAAGTAGTGTGGAGCCTTTTGTGGCTCCAGAGGGGAAATATGAGGAATTGCCTCAAGTGTTGCTGCATTCCAAATCACACACTTTCTCTTTATATTTTCAGGATGTACTGCAGCTGCCCTTACAAAGTGTTGCATGTATTATGTATACGACTGGGACGTACTACCTCGCCCCAACATTGTACCTTAAACTTTGACTGTCTTGCTCATGTATATATTGCAGTCTGTAGTGTGAAATGAGCTGTAATCTGTGTGTGTGTGCACAGGGGATTGTGTGAGAAGCATGCTGACTTGCATACTGGAATATGCAACCCGATTTAGTAGGACATTCTGGTATTTTTGGCATACTGCATTTGACATACTATTATTGGGACATACTAAATCTTTTTCTGGCATACTATATAGTATGGTACTATGTGAATTGGATCACACTCTTTATGTATTTCTGGCTCTGCAGCAACAATTATGGTCCCCTTTTTTGAACTGCCAGTAATGAGTCTTACAATGCTATAGGAGTGTAATGCCAAATGAATGGCATACAGAGTGACGGGTGATGCAAAATACTTAAGATACTCAACTGCATGTGCCTCGCTCAGGTGGTGTTTCCTCGGGTGGCGAGGGTTTGTAAGAACGACCGAGGAGGCTCGCCCCGTGTCCTGGAGAAGCAGTGGACCTCGTTTCTCAAGTCTCGGCTGAACTGCTCCATCCCCGGCGACTCCCACTTCTACTTCAACATCCTGCAGGCAGTCACGGATGTCATTCACATCAATGGGAGGGATGTCGTCATGGCAACTTTCTCCACTCCTTACAACAGGTACAGAATGGAAAACTAAATCAGCATTTTTAGGCATTTAAACATCAACAATGAACCATGTTGATTGAGGCCATTTTATTCAGCTTTTCCTCTCATCTCCAATAAGTTCACCCGTGTCAACAGCTCTTTTGCACTTTTCCATTTATTATCCTGATTATCCTTCTCAGTTTGAGATACTTTTTTTGAAACGCCCCCAATTCATCAACGTTGTGACAGTCTGACCTTTGTTAACACTGGAAGCGTGTGCCTCTTGGCGACATGTAATTTTTGAGCCTACTGGGTCAACATTTACATCTTCAGTCAAAACACTTTTGTTGCCCTTTTGACATGCAGGTGTTTAATCTTATTTTTCCTCTTTTACAATTCATATTCGGAACTGCTTTCATATTCACAGGCAGTGGGAGTTTTTATCTAAATTGAAAATTACCACAAAGCCATAGAGCTGTACTGATAGCTCGCACATATTGTAATTTTCCATTTTATGGCTGCTTTTTAGCAGATAAGACAATTGCTTGTGACAACGCAATTGAGCATGGTTAATGGACATTAAAACCCAATGAAGCAGTGCCTCTGAAATTTTCTATAAGCGCTGGTTTTGATCCTTGCATTAATTTTCCATTTCATAGTCAGGGGGTGAAATTAGGGGGAGCACATTAGACTGCAGGCAGCACTGGGGGTTTGTGTTGTTTAATTGTCTGTCTGGATGTCTGGCTGGGTCGCTGCATGACCGAGTCACCCGCTAACTGGCCGACTTGTTCACCTTGTTAGCAGCCAGAGATAAACAGGCATATGACTGTCTAACTTTCTGTACATATCTGATACAGAGGGCAATTACTGTAATTTAGTCACTAAGCCAAGAATTAACAACTCTCTGACCTTGCTCTCTATAATACTGCCCTTGTGTATGCTGTCTCCCCAATGGCTACATGATGGGCTTAACCCATGATGCAACAGCAAGAAAATCCAGCCAGCTGAGAGAGGGGAAAATGATTTCTCTCTTTGTAAACAGCGCTTAATTTTTTTATTTCGGAAAGCTGTTGCCTAAAAAACTGAAAAGTGACTCAATAATCTGCTATGCATTGATTCCGCGCAGACATTAGTGGCTTCGTGGCTGTCACAAGAGGGGCGTTTTTCCCCTTAAAATGAAAAGCAATAATAAGATAATCTGTTGTCTATATTTTGAGCCTGACAGTGGACTTGTAATGGATTTTGATGCCTTGAGGCTTTTGGGGAAACCCAGTCTGGAACAGGGGACTGAGGAAATGTCATGAGGCTCAGACACTGTAACTCATAGATTAGTATATTAATATAAGTACAGCATAGACACCAATACTTACAATGCTGAAGGAGTACAGAATAGTTGGAATAATTGCTTGCAAATTCTGTTTTTTACCCTTAAATGTTTCTGTTTGCATAAATAAGGTAAATGAGAAAACAGAACTTGGTACCTCTTATTTTTACAACGCGCTGACAGTGTTCAAAACTTGCCTGTACCCCTCGGTGTAAATACACAACAGCTAAAATAAGCCGTCCTCAAGGGATTTAACCCTTCTGAAAGCGGATTGTAAGTCCATTTTTCTGTCTTTTGGTGATAGTCCAGAATTGGCAAGGTTCTTCTTTGATATGTTCAGTCAAGAGGACTGTTTATTTAGGTTTTTTTTCATGGGTGTGTGTGTGTCGTGGCAGTATTCCAGGTTCGGCGGTGTGTGCCTATGACATGGCGGAGGTGGCCAACACGTTCACGGGGCGTTTCAAAGAGCAGAAATCCCCGGACTCCACCTGGACGCCTTTTCCTGAAGAGAAGGTTCCAAAGCCGAGGTACGACAGCGGTTAATTAACCACTGCACACACACACAACATAGACACACACTGGCACATCGTGGGATTTAACACAGTCACACATATATATAGAGACAGAGTTGCTCACTTCCTTTCTTTCTTCTCACTCCCAGCTCTTTCACACATGCAGACACAGAAGATACACGGCCCCCTAATCAGTGCCTTGCTGAATCATAACGTGTTAATACGCCATATTTTGACTCATGTTGCATACATTTTTTTAAATTAAATTCCCACCTTATTTCAGGATTGCATGTCCTGTGTCACATTGCGTCACACCCACACACTGTACACACAAAAGCGCTCGCATATATGCCACCCTTTTTTTTAATCAGAGTTGCACCCGTAACCCATTACCTCACCTCTCTCCCCCACACGCAGCTGCATCGCTATCAACAAACGAAGCATGAGATCATTTTACAGATGGCTGGCTAATTCCACAAATGTACCAACCTGATCAATCTCCCATCTATTGTTCGCTAATTAGTGCGCTAAGAGCTACTCTCCTATCCCCCAGAAAAAAAAAGCTGATTTGCTTCAAAGATCTGGGCCGTGATAATTGTTGATACCCTGCGTGTGTTGTTTTTTAAATTCCCATATGTCTGATGAGGCGGCTCCTCGCCAACATTTAGTGCATACATCTCCATGCATTGTGTGAATGAGTGTATATATATATATAGATGTGAATTTACCCACTTACCTCAATTAGCATGTAATTGCTTGTTTATGTTCAACAAGGTCAGACACGGCAGTGATCAGATATCCTCGCCGTTGTTTCTGCAGTAATTGATGTGATGGATTTCATTTCCATCCTCTGGTGTGTTCAGACCTTTTATCTGCAGGCAAACAGACGGAGAGTTGTAACAATGCCACTTAGGTCTGGCCCCCTAGCAGACTGTTCCTCCATGTGGTAGACACTCATACTGAATCATTTACAGATTTTCGTATTTAAGAGATGTCTGTTTCCGTTCAGCTCTCCATATGTGCGTGGACATAAATGTAGCTACAGCAAAGAAAAAGACTATTACAGCTTCTTTTTTTTACAGTGAATAATGGCTTTGGAAACGCTCACACTTAATTTAACAGTATCAGTTTGGAGGTTAACTTAACACAGGCAGCTGCTGGCTTGAAATCATCTGTAATCTGTTTTCCATACTTCATTTAAGGCCCAAAATATTTCGACCTTGAATAGTTAAAAAAAAAAAAAAAAATCACCCTCCATACTGTTTTCACTCTAGACTTCGCACTGTAGCACTTCACTTTCTCTTACAGAATTGCTTTCTTTTTTTTCTCTCCCGTCCCATGTAATGATGTGATAAAGACGTGATATAGATGTGTTTAGGGATGCACAGAATGGCTTTTCATCATTATTAGATACCCTGCACTCACGCTTTCACATCTCTACCTTCCAGAAAATTACATAAAACAAGATTTTACATTTCTCTCGAGTGCACACAAATATATATTGTATAGGGCTCGGTCCTTACTTGTTGACAGTCTCAGACATTCAGTGTCCAGCTGGCTAATATTTCTAGGACCTGGTGTGGATTATGTGCTGTGGCAGGGTATCAAAGACCATGCAGTAAAGGGGTTTTACAAGCTCTCAGAGGTGAGATGCCTGTAAAGGGGATATGCTATCAAAAGCTGCTTCTCTTTTACAAGAAGCTGACCAACTCCCTGTAAAAGGATCAGATAGATAGAAAGTTTCAGTGCATCGCCCCAAACCCAGCAAAAAGAAGACATCGTGTGTCCTCCTATTCGGCCCAAGCCTGCTTTTTTTTTTAGCCATTTAAAGCTGCACTCTCATTGATTTTAGGGAAGTCGAACTTTCTGTCTTCTATTGGACCTTTCACTGTGAAAAATAGCTCATTCTCCCTACAGTAAATGTGGTGGTTTTTCATTTGCGCTTTTTTCTCTTTCTTCTAACCATTTTTTTCTCTCTCTCTCTCTGCCATCATCCCTCCCCCTCATCACCTTCCCCCTCCCCTTCATTTGCAGGCCTGGGAACTGTGCCGGCACTCCATCCATGGAGAGGTACAAGGTATCCAATGAGTTCCCAGACGACACACTCAACTTCATCAAGATGCATCCTCTGATGGATGAGGCCGTGCCCTCCATCGCTAACAGGCCCTGGTTTCTCAAGACCATGGTTCGGTAAGTATTACACACTTCAACGGCCGCCGTCGTCTATGAGCCTCTTCAGCCCAGGACAATAATTACATGAAGTGCTGCTCAGAGAGTCAGGCTCATTAAAAGACAGTAGTACTCCATCGCGAAACCAGCCGCTGACCTATTTTCCTTATAGTAAAGGAAACACCAATCTACGCTATACTATCCTCCTCCCAGAGTGACTAAGTAGTGGTGTCAAGAAGACGTAGTAAATAGTTTGAATACTAAGTGATGTATATCTTTATGCTGAAATGTGTTAGTTATATGTGAACACATATGAGCCCTTATTAAAAAGACGAGTTCATCCCTTTGCATGTTCAAATCCTGGGGGGATATTTCAAAGAGAGGATACTGGAGGAAAAAGTACTTTTTTTGTTTCCGTGGTTGGCTTCTCTCTTGAGTTTCTGCAGTTGAGCCCATTTCCCAAAAGCCAGTGCACTGTGGCTGATGCCGTTTGATCATAAAGGTCTGTCTGGCTTTTACTTACACTACACACAGACATTTCAGCCAGCCTCCGGGGGAATGCGACAGCACACCGCTATCCCCTCGGCAGGGCAAAAAGGAGCTGACGGTGCATTTGGTAAAAAAGTAGAAAATCTATTTCTTTTAAATTCTGGACCTGGTTCCGAATTGTAGCTGCTCGAGATTTAAGGTTGGGAGAGCTTTGCCAGACCCCTGACAAGCCTCAGCGGTGGTAACATCACTTTAAAGCTCAGCTACATAAAGAATTCTTCATAGGTTTGACAAGGTTCTTCGCATCATATCACATCTTTCTGCTACTTTGCTGAGGTCTGACCTACATACTAGCTTAGAACATGAACAGCTTTCATCAAGGTTATTCCCTGCGATTCTCTCCGTTCATTAGCGTGCTACATCGTATGACTACATTATGAATGACACAGTGTTTCTGTCTTTACATAATCAGCAATCAGACTGTTTAATTTGATGTGAAATGTCAGCACAATGAGCACAGCTTTGCATGCAAGTCAAAGGCAGTAGTTAAAAGTATTATGTAAGCTCAAAAAGCATCGTGAAGGCACAAGAGGAGGAAGAAGAGTGAGGCCCTTTATGATATCTGCCACAGTTTCAATGTGGAATACTACAGTGGAGCTGAAGTCATTTGGAAATGAAATCAGTAATAGGTTTTGATCCTTGTTACACCTCTGAGAGGACACCCCAATATCCAGCAAGAGCTTTTTTTCTTTCAATTTTAAAAAGCTTTTCTGTCTTGAGACTCGCTGTGCTGTCTGGCAGGGACCTCAGCTGGCTGGGCACAATGAATCACTCAGAGGGGGGAGACACTCTGAAGAAATCCCCTCTTGTGATTTTTATTATCTTGAATAGGGAAGGCAGTGAATGTATGATTCTTTGAGATTGTATTATTTCACTGAGATCAAATCCCATTGACACAGTCCTTGGAGCTCCCGTTATGATTGAAGGGATCAAAACCACATCAGACCTCTAGATTGTTGTTAATATTGATTGGATAATGCCGGTGACACGGTGCATTTTAAGAGATATTTTAGGAAAACAGAAGCGGTGAATAGGATAAGAGGATGTGACCTTGTTTTTGAATGGGCTCATGGTATAAAGCCATGCTCTGGTCGGGCTACATTTATTGTCATCACCTGCAAAGGAATGCTCTTCCAGAGTAATAGCTGTTTTACCGGTGCATTGCTTCTCGACCACCTTCACACAGACAATATTCAGTAAACATTAATGAGGGCAAAAGTGGACTTCCTGGATTTCCGGATAAGCTCTCATCTTTAATCTTTAAATCCCATCTCCTTCAATTAAAAAATAATGAAAACAAGCATTTGCATAATACACACTGATGCGCAAACGGATACCTTTTTTGATCGGTTTATTGGCCCCGAAACTAACAGAGAGATAGACACCAGCATCTGCAGTGCAATGAAATCAGATGAACAATAAATAGCTTCGAGCCATATTTTATTTTTTTAAAAACCTGTTTGTGTTATTTGATCCGTCTGCATTTTTTATACTAACGCCCGCAAGCACAATAGGGCAACACTCCAAAACTCACTGACTGGCAGGTGTCTAATTTGCTAACCTGAATCTGTTTGGTATCATTGGAGTTTCATGCACGTCCAGCTGGTGCTGAGCCAAAACGTGAGATCAGCAGCTGTCATTTAGAAAATAAGGAAGCGCTTATTGTCTGCTGCATGAAAAACTTAATTTTTTATAATGTTTTTCTTTTAGGCACCACCTGACATGCCCTATAGCGATCTGATTCTAATGAAATAACAATCAATTATTCAGATTAATAAAAGTCTCCTGCTGTTCTTTAGTCTCTCTTAGACAACTGATGTGCATGATGGAAGGTACAATAATTGATTGATTGATTATATAATTATTATCTTGGAAATTACCATCACCCTTTTTTTCTTGCTCTTATTTATTTATTTTACTAGTTGCTGTGTTGTGTGTTTTTATTATTGCACATGTAATCTCACTCAGTTTTTGCATGTACAGTATTGGGATGGAGTCGAACCCCTGCTGGTGATGTTCACCACCATCTGTTGCTCCTCCAATAGGCAAACCTGCTGCTCTGCTGGTGGGCAAACTGACTAATTAATTGACTGGTTGATTTATTCTACTTCCTTATTCCAGGTATCGTCTGACGCGCATCGTGGTGGACAGCGAGGCCGGTCCCAACAGGAACCACACTGTAGTGTTCCTGGGATCTGAGAAAGGCATCATCCTCAAGTTCCTGGCCAAAATGAATAACGGCTTCCTCAACGACAGCCTGTTTTTAGAGGAGCTCAACGTCTACAACCCTGACAAGTATGTAACTCCGGGTATGCATGCATGTGAATGTGTGAGAGAGATGGATAGAAACGGAGAAACACATGGATACAGTTGCTACAAACGAAGAAAGGGTTATTGCATATGTGTGTGCGCTATAGAGAGAGAATGTGTTTAATTTTGCATGTTTCCACCATCCACCGACCCAGCCAACCCACCAACCCACCAGCTCCATCACGACCAGTCAGCTCCCCTGACCCAAGCTGCATAGTAAAGCCAGCCAACTAGATGGCTACTCTATCATTTAAAAGAGTTTTATCAGGTTACATTCTGCCCAACCACAGCTACTAAATTAAAGACATAGACCCTAAGGCTCTGGATAACGTAGCGCTGTGGTTCCCAACCACAGTAGAGCCCAGCTCCTCCAAAACGCTGGCTGATTAAAGGAAACACACACACACACGAGGTCTGTGTTTGTCTTCAGAGCCAGCCTGGGATCTCTCACTAATACATTACACGTCTGTTGGTGCATGTATGGATGCGTGTGCATGAACTTGGTACACAGGGCCGAGCTGAGCATTGTTGTGTGTTTGGATGGGAAAAAAACAGCCAGAGTACGACCCTGCCAAAGCAAATATTTAGTTGCACAGTAATGGATGAGTGGGAATGAATGGCAGCACAAATACAGAAGGGAGAGCGAAGAGTGGTGAAGAAGCAGAGTGGAGAATACATTATTGTGTTAGACAGCCGAGAAGAAGAAGAAGAAGAAGAAGAAGAAGAAGAAGAGCGAGGACTTGATGGGAGGGCTTTCAAGGTTACCGCTGTTTGTTATCCAACATGCTGCAACCATCTGATGAGCCGCATGTAGGGGACGAAGGGCAGAACCTCACTACTCTTCTGCTTTATATCCCTCCTCTACTCTACTCTGTCTCTACGGCTGAGGCCGAGCATCCGTCGGCTGCTGGCCATCTGGCTTTACTCGCGTATAGTAAGTGACTTTGCCCGCTCGCCTCCCTGCC
>OMNN01040858.1:0-24046 GCA_900302755.1 Chromis chromis
TTCTATTGGAAAAACAAAAAATCTTGCATCTCACTTTCAACCTTACAAAACAGCAAGCAATGTGGAGGTCTCGAGGCACCAGTATTCATTAATTACTTCCTGGCAACTCAACTACAATATCTCTTCATTTGGATTAATAAATGATACCACAACAAAGCATGGATACAGCTGGAGCAGAATCAATGTCAGAATACACCCATTGCAGATCTCCCTTTTTTACAATAGTCAATAAAAACGTAACTATTTCAAATCCATCACCATATCTACGACTCTGACAGCCTGGTGGAAAACTAGAAAAATCACTGACACTTCACAAGCACTGTGTAAATTTACAACCCTGGCTTTCAGTTGCACAACTCCCCCATTTATTTTCCACTTTGGCACAAAAAGGGAGTCACTCACCTTTGTCACCTTTTTCAGAACAACACATTCATCACATTCAATGTACTAGTCCAGAAGTTTGGGGTTGGGAGAGAAGAATTTCTGCCTGATATAAAGTCTTGTGACATTTGGTTAAATACCAGATACACTATATTGCCAGAAGTATTGGCCCCTCTGTCTTTACACGCACATGAACTTTAATGACATCCCATTCTTAATCCGTAGGGTTTAATATGGAGTTGGTCCACCCTTTGCAGCTATAACAGCCTCAACTCTTCTGGGAAGGCTTTCCACAAGGTTTAGGAGTGTTTATGGGAATCTTTGACCATTCTTCTAGAAGTGCATTTGTGAGGTCAGGCAGTGATGTTGGACCAGAAGGCCTGGCTCTCAGTCTCCACTCTAATTCATCCCAAAGGTTGAGGTCAGGACTCTGTGCAGGCCAGTCAAGTTCCTCCACACCAAACTGGCTCATCCATGTCTTTATTTATTTATTTAAAGTATTTTTGGGGGAGTTTTTTTTTTATTGTGTGAGAGAGAGACATGGTGAAAGGGGGTATAGAGGAGAGTGACATGCAGCAAAGGGTCTTGAGCTGGACTTGAACTCATGACCGCTGTTTGCGACCTGCGCCCACATGGTAATGCCTTAAGTCAGCGAGCTATACGGCGGCCGCATCCTTGTCTTTATTGACCTGCTTTGTGCACTGGTGCGCAGTCATGTTGGAACAGGAAGGGGCCATCCCCAAACTGTTCCCACAAAGTTGGGAGCATGACATTGTCCAAAATGTCTTGGTATGCTGAAGCATTAAGAGTTCCTTTCACTGGAACTAAGGGGCCAAGCCCAGCCCCTGAAAAACAAGCCCACACCATAATCCCCCCTCCACCAAACTTTACACTTGGCACACCATCAGATTTCCAGACAGAGAAGCGTGATTGGTCACTGTAAGGCTTGGATGCAGCTGGTTGGCCATGGAAACCCATTCCATGAAGCTCTCTACCACTGTTCTGGAGCTAATCTGAAGGCCACACCAAGTCTGGAGGTCTGGAGCTATTGACTCTGCAGAAAGTTGGTGATTTCTGTCCACTGTGCTCCTCAGCATCCACTGACCCCACTCTGTGATTTTACATGGCCTACCACTTGGTGGCTGAGTTGCTGTTGTTCCCAGTTGCTTCCACTTTGTTATAATACCACGAATAGTTGACTGTGGAATATTTAGTATGGAGGAAACTTCACCAATGGACTTATTGCACAGGTGGCAATGAATTCACTGAGCTCCAGAGAGTGACCCATTCTTTCAAATGGTTGTAGAAGCAGTCTGATGCCTAGGGGCTGGATTTTATACACCTGTGGCCATGGAAGTGATCGGAACACCTGAATTCAATTATTTGGAGGGGAGGGCCAATACTTCTGGCAATATAGTGTATATCCTGCATATCCCTCGACATTTATACAGTTACACACAAACACAATACCTTTCAGCATGTTGTTGCTGTTTTCTTTTGTTGCATTGATGTCTTTCCTTTCATTTTATTGTCTAATCTCACCACTCTTGTATTACTTATTGTACAACGAATGATCTGTCTACTTAATAAATGTTTTCTTACAGTCATTCGTGTGATTAAAATGTTCTGCTGAACGCTTTACATTGTCAGTTTTGACTCCTTAGGTACATGCATTTCATCACTTGTGGGCCTGTTTGGTTTGTATTGTTGACTGTAGTGTGGGGCACTTAAATCAATATAAATCAATCTACTGCCCTGTAACTTTCATAGTTGGGTATTTTTAGTAGTGCAGTAAAGGAAGTATCCTATTTTCTGTCACTTATTGATTCTAAAGTTGTGAATGACACTACTGAACTCTTCTTTCCAGGTTATCTCTCAAAGGAATGTCTCTTATCTTTGTCTTCACACATCATCTTTAAAAAGAAAACACACACATGGTGAATCAGGTTGGTTTTAAAAGAATCATGTTCTATTTTTAAAAATCACAACAAGGTTGTTTTGGTGTTGTTGACCTCTTCATAACAGCTCTGGCTGCTCTTATGGCTGCAATAAATGCGGTTTAAAAGTTAGCGCGTCCCGGCGGTTCAGTTGTGATCTTTCTTGTCTTATCAGAACTAAATTGAGGACAATCGAGACAAAGAAAATCCTTGCGCCAATGACGTCTCCGCCTGATTGAGCAAAGGTTAACTTCCTGTCTAATGAATCACGGAAATTTGAAGGGAAATGACTGAAATACCTGAAAAATAACCTGCAGAATAAATCAGCAGCATATCTCAGCTTTTATTATCTCCTGGAGGACTGTTTAGGTTGCACAACCTCTGTTTCACCATCCTGGGACAAACAGTTTAGGACAGGACGGGACATTTGATGTTTTTGTCTTGAGGAACACTTGAAATATTCCATAAGTCATAAATCCTTCAGGACTATCCAATAAGGTTTCAGAGGGAAACGATTGCTCTGATATCTGAACTAAATGGGACTTTGCCTCAGGACCAGGCCAGCCCCCAACATTGTCACACTCCAGCTGAACCCAGAGCTTATTTCAGCTGGGCAACATCATCTAATGCGGGAAAGATCTGATGGACTTCTGTCACACCTGACATACTCTCTACTCTGCAAGTAAGTTGAACATTAGAATATATGTGCTTGTTTTAGGGTATATTAAAGGGCTACTTAATAAACAACACTACTGGTGGCAATGTACTATCAAATTGCTATGCTAAAGAGAAATAAAAGAATTGCCTTTGCATTTCTACAAAAATTTGCAGATTGACAAAAACGCTTACAATATCTTTCACACAGCACTGACTAATACCTGGTAGGCTACTTTAAAAAAATAAAAAGCAGGGACAAATTCACTATTTCTGCAGAAGAAATGTAGCATCCAGTTATAATAAGTAACATAACAATGTAAACTATGTCAAGAACTTCTTCTATTATGCCATGTGCTTAAATGGGATAATGTCATGACTCATTGAGGAGTCATAACATAAACAACTCTTGAATTTCAAAGTGAGACTCAAGCTTACTTGTTTCATGCGCTCCCCTCCAGCAGAGTGTAGTCCCATGCAGTCCTTCATGACGGATTAAACAAAGACAGAAAAAGGTGAAGAGGCCTAAACGTGAAAAATGAAGATAAGAAATGAGAAAAAAATGTATGTAAAAAAGTGCTGTCAGAAATTATGAAACAGAGATAAGGCAGCAAACTTATAGTAGCTATATAGAAAAGGTAAAGCTGAGACTGGAACTGCGGTACCTTAACAGCTTAAGCTAATCTTGATAAAATTCCCTGCTTGTTACGAGACTCTATGTCTGTGCTCAAGGGTGTGCTGGTGGTTCCTAGTGACCTTTTTCCTAGACCTGATTGTCCTTGTTCGTGGACCTGCATTAAACAGGCCCTGATTATTATGAGTCAAGGACTCACCTATTTATAAAGCATGTTTACCTGTGATTTACTATTCTCCTATGCATATTTCACTACTCAATTATCAAATAATGACTTGCAGCAACACTGCTGAGCATTCATTCAAATGCAGTTATCAGATTGCGGTTTAAGTGTTTGATCATGCATAATGATGCACATTGCCACATTCTTTGACTTTTTCAGTCTCCGGGTATCTTTTTTGTTTAATTACTTGTTCTTTTGCTGCAGTAAAACCTGTTTTAAAGGCAGCTTTTGCCACTGTTGCGTAAACAACTTAACCAAGACAGTTTGTAAGTGTATACTTAAAACTATTGAGCAGTTTATTTGTCATAAACTGAGATAAACATCAGCTATGTGTTCTCATCTGACTCAATTAAGCAATAAAAACTCTGACTGACTGGCAGGAAGGACATGGTGTGAAAAAACAAATGATTGATTAAACAGGTGATTATGTTCTACACTGAAACCTGATAGCAAAGCTTTTATCAGTCTCAAGTCAAGCAGCGGGCCGATTACTAAAGTACAAAAAAAGAAAGTGATATAAATGTCACAGCTTTATTATTTTATGAGTTGCTGAAATGAAGGTGGTGTGGTTAAAATGTGACTTTTTAGGTAGCATTCAGAGGCGAGAGCTGTTAGAGGTGGTTAGAGGGTAATAATTTACCCTCATGAGGACAAAAACAGATGAATAACTGCACGGCACTGAGGTCAAGATTTTGCTCAATTAACCGAGACTTACTTTCTGACAACTTGTGTGTGAACATAAACCTTTTACAACTATGTTTTTTTATTTTTTATTTCTCTGCAATAAAACACTTTCAGTTTATTGTAAAAAGACTGCTCAGTGTTTCCTTTTGTTGTTGATTTGGGTCACATCTGGGAGACAGCACAGTTTGGGAAAACTCAGATAGGTTAACCCTGACCCAAGGCCTCAGTTAATCTCATTAGCTGGTCAGGGACACATGTCTTTAGTATTCACCTAACTTGGAAGTTTCCCCCTTTAAATTGATCAAACAAAACTTCTTAAACCCTTTCTATCATCAACAAAGCCCATTAAACTGGTTCATTTCGAGAAAGTGTGTAGGATTTAGGAAGATCTATTGGCAAATATGGAGTATAATATTTCTAATTCAGTTTTCATTAGTGTATCATCACCTGAAAATAAGAATTGTGTTTTCATCCCTCTTGAATAAACCATTTATATACCATGGGATTGTGTCCTCTCCCACTATGTTGCACTGCTATGCTTCTACAGTGTCCCAGAACAGAATAAATCAAACACTGGATTCAAGTCTTTAGCTGTCACTGTAGATTCTCCAGTATGCTTGGATGGGGAGGTAGAGGCGAGTGGTGTTTACTTGTTTGCAGTCTGCAACCTCACTGTTAGATGCCCCTGAATCCAACACAAAATAAACTGAATAAAATTTCACACACAAAAATATTCAACAAAACCATTAAGGCTGTGAAGAAGTTGTGACATCCACAGACGTGACATATTAAGCTTGATGGAAAAAAACAAAAGAGAAAATGACTCATGGCAATAAAACAGGTGTAATATAACACAACAAACTCTTAAAAGCAGGGAAACCGAAACATTTGAGCTAAACATCCCAGCAAAACAGCTGATACTACTAAAAGTAAAAGACAGTAGTTAAGGTGCGTTGTCACAGTGTTTTTAGCTGGCTCATACTTTACATAGGGACAGCAGCTGACTTTGTTCTGTCTAGATGAGGAATGAATATCTGCGCAAACTGAAGTACCACATTGCGTAAAAGTCCACATATGTTAAAAAAAAGTCGTTTTACTTCATCTTATATCTAAATCTTAGATAAGTATAACTATGAAATGATGAAATAGATTTCTGTTTGTTTCCGTAACTGTGTTAACGATTCTGATCCCAACTTAGACTTATCCATTATCCTTACATTACAGAATGTCAAATAGTTTTAAGCTTTAATTCAGTGCTGCAGTATTTTTAACATACAAGCTGAATGACAATGTCCTAATGTGGACATTAGAGGGACCTTTTAACACAAGTGACTTGGACAGTGTCCAGGCTGTAATAGAACTTATTGTAAATAATCAACCAAAGGGAAGTTTGTGATCTTGAACTACTTTCTTCACAGCCTGAGCTGGGCACTGCTCATGTTATTTCCTGCCGATAGCCTGAGGCACTGAGTGACCGAGGCTGCTTGCTCAAACATGAAGGCTTCAGCTTAGCAAACAAGTTGGAGAGGATTTTACATTTTGGTCACATGTAATGAGCACTGTCATGTTATTTAACCTAAACAGAAAAGTACAACTAACATCCTCATCTGCATTTCCATTCCCCCTTCCCCTCTGTCTTTCTACAGGAGACTGAAAAGTAGTCCTTATCAAAATGAGCATGGAAAGAGGCGAGCAGGTCATTGACACCCACTACACCACAGTCCACACTCTGGGCATGAAGAAGGGAAACAAGGAGAGGCAGCTCCGCTACATGCAGAAAGATGGCAGGTTCCCTGTGGTGTTGCACAAGACCCCTGGAGACTGGAGCCCATTTGTAATGGACATCTTCACCACTCTTGTGGAGATCCGCTGGAGGGTGATGCTGCTCGTCTTTTTCCTTTCATACATCCTGTCTTGGCTCTTTTTCGGTCTTATTTATTGGCTCATTGCCTATGTAAATGGAGACATTGACAATGCAGATGATGATCTATGCGTGGCAAACGTGCGGGGCTTCACTGGAGCCTTCTTGTACTCAATGGAGACCCAGGCAACTATTGGCTACGGCTTCAGGGGCATGACTGAGAACTGCATGGTGGCTATTATTGTGGTGACAGTTCAAGATGTATTCAGCTGTCTTCTTGACACCATTGTCATTGGAATTGTCGTGGCTAAGATGGCATCCGCTCGTAAGAGAGGTCAGACGGTGGGTGTCAGCAACTGTGCGGTGGTCAACCTGCGAGACGGGGTTCTGTGCCTGTCATGGCGCCTTGGGGACCTGAGAGGTAATCACATTCTGGAGGGGGTGGTCAGGGCTCAGTTAGTCCGCTATGTGAAGAAACCACTGGGCTCTGTTGTGATGTCATACCAAGACTTGGACATCCAGGACCGGGACATTGTCCTTGTCACACCAGCCACCATTATTCACAAGCTGGAGCCAGGCAGCCCCCTCTACAGCTTGGGCCCTGATGACCTGCAGGAGAGCTACTTTGAGCTGGTCGTGTCTTTCACCTACACCGGCGACTCCACGGGTATGCTCCACCAGACACGAACCTCCTACACACCCACAGACATCCGCTGGGGCCAGCGTTTCAAGGACATGCTGAAACCGGGCAAGAAGCACTATAAGGTGGACTACGCTCTGTTTAACGAGACCACGTGGGTTTCGGTGCCCTTCATGAGTGCAGAGGAATACGACAGGAGGAGGCGTCCAGTAGAGGGCAGCCCACTCTTACCGTCTGTCAAGAGCAATGGACACAGAAACGCTTTCCAGGCTAATCTTGACATCACTGAGGAGGTGATGCACCAAACCTTTTTGTAGTATAACAACCAAAGAAATCAATGCATAGCCTGCATTGCATTGCAGTGCAGTGGTGGACTGTTTCCATAAGGCTACTTTTTGCAGATGGTGTGATTAGTTGGGCTCTTATAAATATGTTTATATGTGAATTTGTAGCATATGCAGTGTTCATAATGTTATGTTTCTTTATGCTTTAAAAATATAAGTCAAATAAAGCTTGAAAAGCCTGCTCTGTCATTTCAAGAAGTCTTTAACACATCATTTATACAGCCTATTTGTCAATTTAAATCCCTTCATAGCTCTATACTGCCACCATGTGTTTACCCACTCAACATCACTGCAACCCTGGTGAATTATATGAAAGTCGATATATATAGAATCAATTGTGCTCCATAATACCCAGTGTATGTGCTTAAGTCTTGCACACAAAAGGTCAAACATGTTCCCAAACTCATCTAGAAGTCATGCATTATTTCATGACTTTGACCAATTTCACAATTACAAGCATGATTGTGATTCTCCACTGCAGCTACTGCTTATCTCCACTCTTCAACATCAAGTTTTCAAAGAGTCTCTGTCATCACCTTGTCTCCCCACTCCAACAGATGATATACAGCCTCTCTGTGCACTCAGACCCTCAAACAGGCGCTGCAGCTTCCCATTGGCCGCCGGCGCGACAGGGGGCGGGGCTAGGCACACGTGTTTTTAAAGTCTGTCTTTGCAACGACAAATATCTTCTTCAGTATTGCTGGAGAGGGTTATGGCAGAATTTACAGCTCCAGACGGGAAACCAGGAGAGCACAATAAAAGAGCCGCGAGAATAAAAAGAGAGGTGGTGCGCATGCCTGGCGCATATGGGACTTATTACAACAAGGAAAGATTAGATTTGCGCTGCAAGGACCAACAGGTAGGTGTATGAAGCGGGAAAATGTTGGCTGCTGTGGGAAATATGAAATAGACTGTAGATACAGCTGCAATTATTGATGTGTTCTCTAATTGCAAGACTCTAAAAGTTGTGAGAAATTAATTTCACCTCTAAAAAATGGTGAAATGATTTCATATGCTGTAATTTAGTTTTACACATCACTTAAAAAAAAATTATTATTGTTGTTGTTATTACATTTGTGGAATCTGTCTTAGAGGCAGGATGCTGACAGGATATTCCACATTGGCCCTGTCCTTGATTTGAACTAATGATGTCTGTGCATGAGGTGAATCTTTGTAATCCTTTCTTAACCCCTTAGAATTAAAAGTCTAAAATATTAATAAATAAGAATAACAGAAAAAAGTGAAATTGCTCAAAAATATACAATATTATAAAGCAACAAAGGTTGCAAATCTTTGAATAATAAAAAAAAAACATCTGCTGAATGACTGGCCATAGTTATTGATTTGTGTAATAAAAAATAGAGCAGCTTTATGTAACCAGTTTCCATCTGCCTCAGCTGTCGGCTCCAACTGAGGACACATGCAAAACAAACAATCGCAGGTTGTGCAGCCTCTGGAAGCCTTGGTCTGTCACCATGTAACAACCTGCAGCAATAAGTGATGTGATATAATGAGCAGATAAAAGCTAGCTCCGTCGTGCAATGAGGTCGTAATGCCAGTCAGTGTCAAAAGTTAGAGATGTGGTTTGCACAGGGAGGCTCGCCATATGCACAGTTAAGTGTGTTTGTGTGAATGCCACAGTAACATCAGAAATCTCACCCAAAACAAACAAACAAACAAACAAATGACCAGGATGCACATGAAATAAACCTGATATTGTACTTGACATGTTCAAGTCTTTGTCACTAAAATTATGCAAAGTAAGTAGTGAATTGTGCCTTTAGTATTTAGGAGATGGAATCAGCATTTTTACTAGCATAGACAGTTACTGAAACTCATTAAACTCAACTCTTTGCCAAGCTTTGAGCTGTGGATGAATGGAGCCCCATACTGTCAATAGTGTGAGTGACATGTTGCTATTTCTAGCCGTGACATCACTAGATGAGAAAAACAAAGATCATGCAGGGAGACCGTGTCCTGCACATCTTAACGCACGTGACTTTTTGAGCAGCTTAATAGGTACAAAACCAAATGACAGAACAAAAACGACTTGTGCTGCTAACCAAGAGTTTTGTTTTTTGACATCTGTGCCGCACTTTTAACACGAGAAGTCCAGCACAATGAGAATATGTGCTGAAATGACCTCTGGACTTTAGAGATGATTCCTTTCCACTTGGACACAACAGAAAAAAAAACTCAGATGAGATAGTTAAAAAAGTGGAGGCGGGGAGTTATTTTGGCACAAGCACAGCATGTCTGGCTGTCCACAGCCTTTTGTAGCCTGTGGTGTTGTATTTTAATGGACCTCTCATGCCACACACACCGAGTCAATAGCTTTTCTAATTTAGCTGCCCTTGTTGCTCTATTACAAGTAATGCAAGGTTACTGGTTCATTAATTGTGGTCCCATGTAACTCTACGCTTACACAATAATTAAATGCAAAAATGTGTGAATATGCTGTAAGTTTTTAAATTCAGGCAACATTTATCATTGTTTGTTCAGAGTGTAGAGCCACATCTGCACAGAGCTGCTACTTGTACTGGATCGTTGTTCCACTGGATTAACATGAACTTGATCTGTAATTTGACTCAGCTCCCCATGGACGGACCTGCCTAATTAATACTTACATTAAGCAGTGTAAACATCCTCTCCTACTTTAATCTATTGCTGACAATAGATACTCAGTATGTTCACTGTGTCTCTGACTGTACACCATACATTTTTTATATATCGTCTGTGTATGCCAGAATGGTGCTGCTAACATTGAGTGTACGCTGCATTATTTAGCAACAGGTAACCACACACCCACATGCACTGATCTTTGCTCTGGTTCCTGCCAATTACTTTAAAACTGCTTTTCTCTCTCTCTGTAATTTCCACAGCCCACTTCACTGATGAGGTCCAAAGCAGGCGTCAGAGAGGTGTGACCCGCTCTCACCAACGGTGCATAGCAAGGCCACAGAAGCACAGGTCCAGTCTTCCCTGTTCCCCACAGGATTGGGTCCTGTTGTCCACATTTTCTGCTTGAGTTTGTCCCTGGGATCATTCAAAACTGTTTCTCCAACGCTTCTACCAAAAACTTAGACTGTTTTCCAAAGCAGAACCGGCCCAGCCCTCCCAGGTGGAAGTGATGGGGAGTGTGCGAAGCCACCGTTACAGCATTGTGTCCTCTGAGGAAGACGGCATGAAGCTGGCTACTATTGCCGTCCCCAATGGCTACGGAAATGGCAACGTCAACAAGGGGCACCCAGAGCACCAGCGTCAGAGCCGCTTCGTCAGGAAGGACGGCCACTGCAATGTGCAGTTTATCAATATGAGTGAGAAAGGCCAGCGCTACCTGGCAGATATCTTCACCACTTGTGTGGACATTCGCTGGCGCTGGATGCTGCTGATATTCTGCCTTTCTTTCCTGTTGTCATGGTTGTTTTTTGGCTTCGTCTTCTGGGTAGTGGCCCTCTCTTACGGGGACTTAGAGAATGAGACTCAGATGTGTGTTTCCAATGTGGACAGCTTTACTGCTGCCTTTTTATTCTCAGTGGAGACGCAAACCACAATCGGCTACGGCTATCGCTATGTGACGGAGGAGTGCCCCATTGCTGTTTTTATGGTGGTCTTCCAAAGCATTGTGGGCTGCATCATTGATGCTTTTATCATCGGTGCTGTCATGGCCAAGATGGCAAAGCCCAAAAAGAGGAACGAGACCCTGGTGTTCAGCCACTATGCTACAGTGGCCATGAGGGATGGCAAACTTTGCCTGATGTGGCGGGTGGGAAACCTGAGGAAGAGTCACCTGGTGGAGGCCCATGTAAGGGCCCAGCTCCTCAAGTCCCGCACCACTGCCGAGGGAGAGTTCATCCCTTTGGACCAGGTAGACATCGACGTGGGCTTTGACAGCGGCATTGACAGAATCTTCCTGGTGTCTCCAATTACCATTGTGCATGAGATTGATGAGGACAGCCCATTCTTTGAGATGGGTAAACAGGAGCTGGAAACAGCAGAGTTTGAGATCGTAGTGATTCTGGAGGGCATGGTCGAGGCCACAGCCATGACTACTCAGTGTCGGAGCTCCTACGTGGCCAGCGAGATTCTCTGGGGCCACCGTTTCGAGCCGGTGCTCTTTGAAGAAAAGAACTATTACAAAGTGGACTACTCTCGGTTCGATAACACCTACGAGGTGCCCAGCACGCCCAACTGCAGTGCCAGGGAACTGGCCGAGAAGAAGTCCAACGCCTCCAGCTCCAGGAACTCCTTTTGTTACGAGAACGAAGTGGCTCTCGAAAAGGTTGAGATGGAGGAGGAGTTTGAGGAGGAGGAAAACAGGGTGATGAGGGGTGTTGAGGTCTGTGCACTTGAGGATACAAACACAGATGTGGTGTCAGACTCCGAATGCAATCTGGACTCCTTGCCTTTAGAATCCACGCCTTTGACGGCAGAATCTGAAATATGACTGGAGGGGTAAAGGAGGTTTAAATACTACCACAGGATATGTTAAAGTTTGCTTGAACTTTGGTCCTGATTGCTGTTTTTTGAAATTGCATGACAGTTTGTAAAAGACTGTGATTTGAGTCCTCTATGCAGAAGCTCGTGCACGATACACCAAGGAAATACAAACATGTTCTATTGTTTATGGTGAGTGTGGTGATAAAGGAACTGGTTGCATGGAGCAAGAGGGATAAAAATGGGTTAGATGCCTTCACTTACACACTGTCCAGTCTGTTTGTGTGCATACTGCGTAACAGTATCTAAGGTGAAATAGTTCAGTGGAATAGCAGGTTGGGGTCAGATTTGCTTATTTATTGAATCGCATATTCCCAGTCTGCACTTTTTGCATTTGGGTCTAATAGGTTTGTTTTGTGGCATAATGTCACATGAGATTTTGATTAGTTAAAATACTTTAATATATTTGATTAAGATTCAAGTTTTAAAATGCCAACCTAAATTTATTTTTGGACATTTTAACCATTTGAAGTTAAACATTGTTGTTTTAGAGGCTACTGACAACATTTTGAAACCACCAGCACCAAAATAGGGTATCATTTGTGAATGAGCTGGTCTCATAGCAAAGATTTTTTAACAGTCTTCTTTGGTCTCGTGGCGGGAAAAATTCTGTCTTGCACAGACTGCGAGCGTGACTACACTATGCTCCTCAACCTATCATCTTTGTCTAAGTATAGCATCTTTTGCAATGTGTGCCTTAAAAGTCCCAGTGGAGGCGCTCAGTTGCTGTGGCTTTGACTGAGCACACACTGCATTAGATGTCATGGGAAGAAGCATTAGGATGTGATTCATTGTGCAGTATGCTGCCACTTCTTACAGGTCTTTGTGTCCTCATGTGCAATACTGTTCAGTGGTAGAAAGTGACACGAAGCTTGACCCTGAGCTAAGGCTATGAATGTTGACGATAAGTGCTGCTAAGTTACATATTGTATGTTTAGACAGAAATCTAGGAGCCATAATGTATTATTTGTCTTTTAAAGTATCTATTTCGAAGATTGCAGATGCAGCCTTTAGTGTTATTTCTAGCTGTAGACAAGCATGACTCTGTCAGTGTGTTTTCCAAAGCTTTAGTGCACTTTCTTCCTCACCAGAGATTTTTCTCCCGAAATAAGAGCAGACATTTTTTCTCACCCAAAAGCCAAATGTGTACATGTATATAAGAGACAACCGTAACTCTTCTGTTAGTTGACTTGAAATCTTTTCCTCATCTAACAGTGGTTGGCTGTTGAGACACTGAATCGTTTGAATTGATAGTCTCCTTTATGTTAACATCAGTGTTCTCGGCGTGGGAGACGTGCAGAATTTGGACACATCCTAATTAACCCTCTCACTTCACCATTGCGGGTCTTGTGAAGTTTTTTTTTCTTTGTGAATGTGCCCTCGCTTTGTCTTATTAAAGATCAGGACTTATTTCACTTACAATCAGAAATCCTGAACGGATGGAGCACACTTGACTTCAGTCTTATGCTGGACTGATCTTTACCTGTTACTCTGGGTGTTACTGTGACACATTCAAGCTTGGATAATGTCAGTGGATGCCAGAACGCTTTAGTGCTTCTCTGGTAAGGAAATCTATTAAAGAATTTTATCTGTTCTCACACTGACACTTTTCCTGTCTTAGGTCTATATTTTTCTACCAGGGTCTTCCCACCTTCCTGCACAAACCAGAGCCTGTACACATTTTTTTTTTAAAGATCTTTTGTAAATTATAATGCAAATACTGTAAATTGATATTGCAGTTGTTCAAAACTGTTTATGTCCTTTTTTCAATAAAAACTGAAATTCATTAAGACGTTGATGCATTAATTGTAAACACCACATCATGACGGTTTGCTTGCGTACTCTTTGAACTGATTAACAGATGTAAACCACTGTTTTCTATGCAGCAGAATTTTTCCAAGAACTCGCATTTTGACCCAAAACTGTGTGACATGTGGAGCTGCTGCGCTGGGTAAAGGCCTGTGTGACACACATGCTGCTACTCTAATTTGGAGCTGTGGCCCAAATTCGAGGCTGCTAGCTGTCAGAGCTCACACTGTCATTTACTATAATTCACCAAACTGACTCACTCCGGCTCTGTGAAAGCCCACAGAGGCCCCGCGCTACATCTGCCGGCTCCACTGGAAGTCATTTTCAAAGACAGCAATGGAAAGAACACCTCATTCACTTTCCAAAATCTCTTTCAGTAAAGTGTGGAAAATATGTGTATTCTGCTCTGCAGAGTGTCCACAGGAAAGGTGTGAATGTGTTGAATTACCTGGGGTGAATTACTGAAGAATGCATTTTTTATACAGTCACAAACTTTGAAGACAACATCAGGCCCCATCCAAATCCTGATTAACGGTTTTGGATCTACATGCTCACGCTTTTCCAAAGATTTTTCGCAGAAATGACATATCTGTTTGTAATGATCTGTCTACAAGACCCCATGAACCCACACATTGCATAATAAACCAGTACTCCAGAGACAATACGCAGCGAGCACCGTGTTCTCCCAACAGCTCCCCTAATTCAGCATTAACATGCTATTAAATAATAGATGTGATCAATATGTATCACAGATGAACCTGGGTTTGCAGTGGGACACATCTGTCTGTGAATTTAGTTATTTTCCATCCACAGCTGCATTCTGCCCGCACAGACTTTGTCTCTTGCCATGGCAGAATGCAGCCGATTGATCAGACACATCCGCAGGGAGGCAGTGAGCCGATTTGATTTGTTTCTACATAGGAAGTGGGTGCTGCCTCTGGGCTTTTTCCACATTAGCGAATGAAAATACCACAAAGTTCCAGTTTGGGGTAAAAATGGGACCTGTCCTTTTTTTGTTGTTTGTTTGAAAAGGGAATTTCCATACATTTTTTGACAAGAATCCATCTGCTGTGTTTGTAAGAAAGAAAAAGAAAAACTTGGAGAATTCAATTTTTCTCTTTTTAAAATATCGTTTGCTACATGAACCGTGCAGATCCACAGTCATTTAATGTCAGCTTTCTCTTGCGTTTTGCTACATCACGCCTCAACTCTCACAGCGTTTTCAATGACGCTGAACTGAACGGGATGGTGGCTGTACAGTACGTGCTGGATGCAGAAATTGACAGCCAGTGTTTGCCCGAGAGCTCCTGTCGATGCGGCTGATGACGTCTCACTGAATTCCCTTGAACTGGCTTATCAACAACAGGCTGATCTGCCTGACCTTCAGATTAGACGACTGACCATAAACATAAACAGTTTTTTAGTAAAGCTGCACAGGATACCACATGTATTTAAATGATCTGTTTTTTGTCAAATACGGAGACAGTTTCAGCATATTAAATGAAAAACTTCATGTTTCAGACCTCGGTGTGAACCAATAAAACACAGAGATATGACCAGTGGAAGTGCAGAACTTGTTCTCCCGTCAGCCGTTATGAAAGCAGAAACACCCCTGGTTCATCTCAGTGTCTGTCGCTTGGAGAAAGTTTATGCACATAATTTTAGAGTGTATTAAAATCACAGGCATATTTATTGCTCGGGAGGAAGCGTGTGTAGCCTGGACAAAGTCGTTCCTGAACATATTTAGAAAGGGTATTATATCAGAAAAATTATCTGAGGAGGATCTTATGTGGGCCACATCCGCAGCTTGTCGCTTTATAAATAGCTGTAACTGTAGGTGTTTGGCCTGAATTCATGTCCTGAATGTGAGGCAAAGGTCATCAGGTGGAGCCGCTGGCATTATTAAACAATGTAAATCAGATTTTAAAAAGTTAGTTTTGTTTATTAGGAAGAAAAATGATGAAAATCCAAGAGGGATCTGTGTGTTTTTAAATACACTCACTTCACTGAGAGGCACTGTTGCATCACGAGCTGTTGTCTCAGAGGACAGTTTACAATTCATTTAGATCTCTTCTCTTGCTGGTGCCTGCTGAAACTAATTCTAAGAGTCCATTGTCAGAAAAGAAAATGTGCTGGATGACAGGCTCTGCAGAGGTTTAATAGGTCGAACATGTCAAGTAGTAGCAATTTAGATGCAGCTGGACTCGGTTTGCAGCCTTGAAGACACAATCTATGTGATTTGTCTCTACAGATTTTGGAAAGTGACTCTGTTTCCATCCATCTGACAAATGTGAAAAGCTCCATTACACTTAGCTACTCCACTTATTCTTACTCTGAGTGATAATCTGGACTGAGAAGTCAGACTGACGGAGCACTCACATTTGCAAATTGTAACCATTCTGTCAAAATAATTTATTGCCACCACCTCTGGAAGTGGGACCTGCAGACAGCATGCTGCTCTCTGAGGATGAAACCCAACAGTCTGAGGGATGTACTTGATGGTGGATTTGACCTTGGTTTTGACAAGTATATAACTCATCCAATATAGTCGCCTCGTTGCACTGTCATCAGCAATGGACTCCTGAAGCCTGTGATCTGATCCTGTCATGTTTCTTAGATAGGAAATGCCACAATATTTTAGGAATTCAAAGTTGTTATTCACAATTGTCATCTGCATCTGATTTAAAGCCTTGAGCTTTAACTGGAGTAAAATGAAACAGCTGGGAAATTAAAAAAATAAAAAATCTTCCCAGAGTACAATAGGATTAATCTAGGTAATTATATAATTCTGATGACATGGCAGTTACATAAGTCCTCTGGCATGTCTGACGGTGTGGCCGAGACCTGCTGTCTCATGCAGTCAGCAAGTCGGTCAATGATGGCAGCGGCATGACTGATGACGGCTTGTGGCACTGGGGGCAGAACCCTGATACTCACCTGTCATCTTTAAAATGCGACGCCAGAGATGATCATGTTGCCATCTGTCCTGTGGAACGCTGCTGCTGCAGAAACGCTAACCCAGTTACCCAAAGAAATGCAGTCTTGATTGTGTGTCAGCATGCTCTGGGTAGTAGTAGTAGCACAAAGACCAAGCATACAGTTACATTCAGGAAATAGTGTGTCATATGCATCCATGGGAGTTTATTTCTTGCATTTACAAGCATGCATATTACTTTCCTTTATTTAACCAGGTAAAGTTTTTATTTATTTATTTTTTAATCTTTTTTGGTTGGGAATACAATAGTGAATACAAAAGATATTACACTTATTACCCTTTCCCCCCCCCCTCGTAACAGCAAAAATAAACAGGGCCCTCAGGAGAAGGCCAAACAGTAGGAACAATGTCTCTGACAGCAATAATAATAGTAATAAAATATTAGGAAACATTAGATAAATAAGAAAGAAAAAAGCAATAATAAATATAATAATATAACAGTTTATACACAAGTATATGCAGCCAAAACCTGGATAGACAGATAAGAGCAAGAGAAAAAAGCAAAATAAGTGGATAATTAAATAAATTAAACCCAAAATAAGTCAAGTACAGGTGAGTGACAATGAAGTACAGTACATTGGGTTACATAAATGTGGTAATGGGACAATAACCAGGTAAAGTTTGACACCAACTGCTCTTATACGCTACTGACCTGGCTGAGATGGCCTGGTGAAACATAAAACGATCTTCTGTTGTAAACCTACACAATTCTGTGCAATTAATACATTCAACAAACTGCAATTTGCAGATGAAGCCTGATTTTAAAACACACCCAAAGCTGTAATCAAGGACACACATTTCTGTCTGAGCCACACAGGTTTACAGTTAACTTTAAAAAGGACTTGAGCGTCAGATCGCAGATTAAAGTGTTTCTCCAAAGAGCCAACAGCTGACATACTTGTCAGAACCTTCTGATAGAGTGTGTGTTTGTCGGTGTGTATTTGTGTGAAGGGGCTTTCTGGCAAGTGACAGAGAAACCCCTGCGGTGATCTGTCTCCACTCAACACTGGGGTATTCCAACTGTTTTTAGTGTCATACGGGGGTTAGTAGTTTTTTATTTTTAGGCTTTTATTTAGTTTATCTGTCACTTTAGTTCTTTGTTTAAGCTTTAGTTTGTTTTTTGTTATGGACAAGGAAATCTCTCATATTTGATCACTTTGACTACTAAAAGTAACAAGAAGATTTTAAACCAAATCCCATAATTCTTGCTCATTATTTATTTTTCCCCGCTCACAGTTAATCATAGCCTCCGACTGTGAACTACAATAACCTCACACATGTGCACAAACATACACACCCACAGACTGATGCTCATTTTGGCTTCATCTTCGACAGCTGAGTGTCTCATGACACTCAGGGGAGGAATAGGAGAATCCAGCAGGTACAATATGTTGGACAGGATTCAGGCTTTTTCCATTCCCCAGGCCTGCTGAAAGACAATATGTATATTCATTCACAGTGGGTGTGTCTATTCACACAAGCAACGACAACAAAAAGGAAAGAGGATTCAGTGCACGGCAGCTTACATGCACTCGCATGCGCACTGTTAATTTATTGCTTTACTTCTCTGGTTGTGTTTTTCTTTCCATTCTCCAGCAAATACATCACCATTTGTCTGAGATTGTTTGCACATTGTCATTAGGGCAGAATGCATTTACAGACCTGCAGTCACATTATTGTATCTGTCAGTAGCTGCTGTCTATTCGTGCCAATGACCTTTATCCCTCTGGCTTCTCTGACTTTGACAAATACACACAGAGCCAGGAAACAAAAGTGATACCCACTTTATGCTCATTGTTGGCTCGTAAACAGTAGTACCTCATACTGAGAGGACTTGGCTCGGTGTGGAGTCGCACTTTGCTGCCTATAATGGAGGTGCACCAGCAAGTGAGCCACAATAGCGAGCACAAAGCCCAGCTGACCACCATTTACGCTGCCTGCTTCCAGTCGGAACTGCTGTCAGCGTGGATCCCCCTGCAGAAAACACTTAAGACTAAGTACTTGTGACGTGTCTTATCAGCGACTACTCAACTATGCAGCCTTGTTTTCTGTCTCTCTCTGCTTTCTTAAATTAAATCCTGATTTTGCCTGATCTTGTTCTGTCTGTGATTGTCCTGCAAGCATCTTCACAACAAACTCCTAAACTCAGTGCAAAGCAACAATAAACAAAAATATAATATGAAAATTAAAAAAAACTTGAGTGATTTCCAGGAGGGGGAATTTAAAGGACAGGGGATACTTGAGAAGGGCTTGTTTATGAGGACAGCTGAGGAGAGATGGATACCTCTGAACTGTGTCCAGCCCTTCAGTGATAAAGGTTACCGCCAAACCGGACCTGCCAGCCAGCCACTATGTCCTGTGTAATGCTGCAGGAAGTGCCAGACAGTGCATTGCTTATTTATGACTGCTGATGTCAGCCAAATAGTCAAACTGTGTTGGCTGCAAGATAAAGTCCACTCACCTACTGTATTTACTACAAAGATCTTTAAATGATTATTTATTCATTTCTCTTTTCCATAAATACCATGTCTAACATTCTTAAAGACACATTCACACCGTGGAGTTTGGACACTGCGATACTCATCATTTGACAGGAGAGACGTTGGTTTATTCTTCCTACCCACATACCCAGGCCTCCCGGGGGATTCGCTTCGACCACAAGCCTGTTTCTGTATCCTGCACTACAGCTGGCTCCAAGTTCAAAGAACCAAACTGCTCACTCGATGTTGCAAAACAGTTCTTTTGTGAATGGATGGAGCTGTCATCTTTCCACTGAATGTGTGGCCCCCTCAGGGCAAAGTTTCCACACGTAAAAGAGCCAAGAAAGGCCTACAGCCAAGGTTACTATAACGATATCTGGGCAACGAGCAGCGTCAGCTCCTGTATGGATCCCTCTGGAGGACAGAGACACGGATACAAACTTGGAATCAAACAACTGTTGTTTCTTCAGTGTCCAAAGGTACATGAGGATGATGTCAGCAGGCTATTCTTCATTATTTGCAGGGCTCATATGGCAAACCATTGAAAAAATGCACAACCTTCATGGCTAAATCTTTGCTCCTCTGTATATCTCTGCTGCTCATTTTAACAGATTTTATTTGCAATTATTTTTTCAACAACTACTGGATGATAGCCATGGAAGTTTGTACAGACATTCGTGATCCCTAGATGGTGAACCCTTAGTGCCACCATGAGGATGATGGTTTAAAGCGAGGTTGACAATTACTTTTCAGAGGAAAATATCTTGCCAATTATTTGATATAGTGCAAAATGTGACACAGATTTCCAGTTAGTGAATGCTTCCTAATAAATATGATAACCGTCACCATAGAAGATCAAAGTTTTAACTTATTCAGTTAAATGAGTCTTTTTGGCCTTTGACAATTACAGTTCCCAGACGATGTTGTCTACAGACTTTTGGTGAGCCTCTGACTTTCTGTTGGATCCACCATTGTCCTTATATTTCAAGCATTTTGAAAATATTTAGAATGATAGTTGGGAAATTTGGTGCACACATTCATGATCCCCATGGATGGGTTACAATAACTTGAATCCCTGTGAGCTTTCATTCAATAGATCACAAATTCTTTACGTCTAACATTATGACCCAATATCTGAAAAACCAAAGGCTAATGATACTTAGCATTATATCTGATAAAACCCAACTTCCTGGCAGTATTACTGTCAGCATGTTATGATGTAAATAGATGCATTTAGTACAAGGAAGCCACTCAAGGATCCACTTGAATCAGTGAGGTTCTTCAACTGTATCCAGTACATGCCATTAACTGTCATTTCACATTTGACTGTAGATACTCTTGTACATTTAGACTTAGCCTTAAAATTAATGTTTTAAGGTTTAACTTGTGCCTTCTTGTTGTATTAATCCACTTCATTTTTTAGAATCGAAATGTAAAACTACACTTCATCACTGGGTTCAGTATTTATTGTTTTCACTGAGTGCTAGCTTGGACTAAGATCACTCTGCTTACGTCAGGTAGGAATTGTGTCAAGTGGGACAGTCAGCCGTCTCATACTGTAACTGTTAATCAAGGGAGAGAAGGAGGCAGGAGCTACAGCAACACAACATATGCCAACACAGAGAAGCAGGGCACAAGGCAAAGTGAATGCAATCATCCTCCTCCCCACTTTAGATTTAATTCACACAGAACAAGATTAGAGGATCCAATCAGTGGTGACATTGAGCCTGGCACCCAGTGGAATGGGACACCAGGGAGGCCTAATCATCCCCGTGGCTCCACTCTGCTGCAGCAAGCCAATCAAATCCCCTGTAGACGAAGCAGATGGTCGATATCATCTTCTCTCTTTTCTAGGTGAGATTATCTCCCTGGGTTCAGACCTCACAAGTAGATGTTTACTGCAGCGGTGGCCTTTCTGCCATCCGGCTGTAGGATGCTGATGCTGAGTTTCCCATGATGTCAAGCTATGTGAGCCCTAAAATGTACAGACAGGGAGAGGGTCCGGGCTGTTCCCAGTGTATGCACCCAACGCCACATCCTGTACTCTATGTATATTCTTCATTAACTGGATGCTGACAAGCAGGAGGGGGATGTCATTTCAAAAATGAAATATCACAAAAGGAAAAGTTTGACAACTTTTTCTTGAGGCGCACAGAAAGTTGGACATGTGAGTGCATTTTTATAAATGACATTTTTGACTGTTAGTAAGCATGTAGCTACTCCATTCTAAAAATAACAACTGACTTCTTCATTCTGCTCAGAATGCAATTTCTTCCAACAAGAAGATTATTCCTTACGTCACTACACAATTTCCTCCCCTGTCCTGCCTGTCCTGAGATTAACGAGGTGGCTTATGCTCGATTTAAGCAGGTCTGCCATAAGGAAAACAATGCCTCTGCAGCTCTGCAGGAGATGACGTGACTTCTGATTAGTAACTCCTCAGGGAAAAGAGAGAGAGAGAGAGAGAGAGAGAGAGAGAGAGAGAGAGAGAGAGAGCAGACCAAGGTTGACATTATGGGAAATTTTCCTCCATGGGCAGTTATCAAAACCAAACATACAGTTTTATGTCACACACTAATATTATTAGCTTTATCAGCTTAGAGGCAATCTGATGGCCCTGCAATATGCAACTAAACCAGCAACTATTGTAAAACAAGTGTACAACAGTAGTACATTTGTGCACTTCTGGAGCACCTACAGTATTTCTGTCGGCATGGTGCCAAAGAAAAGACTCCAGTGGGTCTAATTAATGTGATGTACAAGAACCACAAGTGTAATGGAAGCCATCTCTGCCCTAGTAGAGCATTGAAAACAGGGCAAGTTTTCCATGTCCAAAGAGAGTAACAGGTAACAGGAGAAGAGCCGCACGCCACTTAAAGACATCCCTGCGCCAGAGAGAAGGCTCAGTGTTACACCTGAGGGCTCAGGTAATCAATGTTGTGCTCTGATCTCTTGACTTTCCTTGTCACTTACGGCACCATGGAGGCAGCGCATGAAAAGTCAGTCTGCTGATATCAAGACAGCAAAAAAACAAAACAAACAAAAAACAAACAAACAAAAAAAAAAACTAAACTGCACGAATGAAAAAGAGGAAGTGACGGAGCAGAATTGTTGCTAAGATACCGCTCTCGCCCTGCTGTGGCTCTCCGTGAGCGTGCACGTGACCCGCTGTTTTGCCAACTTGAAAGATTACTTTGAAAAGTAGACACAACGCATACGACATCATCCTTTTCCCTGAAGCCAGGATTATTTCTGTCATTTAAACATTGGCAGACTTGCAAATAATCTGCTTTGCCAAGTCTATTTCAGAGACAATGCATCATTCCATTCATGAAGAACGATTGCTTTCCATCGTTAATTTAAAAAAAGTGAATGGGCACGTAAAGGGATATGGACACTAATCATTCCCCAGTGGATCTAGTAAGGGCTGTGGAGCAGAAATGACAGTTTGGCTCTGTTCCTGCAAGAGAATCATATGATTGGAAAGAAAGCCCACCCACTTTTCCACAATGGAACTTAATCCTCAACACGCTGTATACCTGCCTCTGTCTCTGCCTCATTCTAGACATTCTATAGTCCATCTTAGACACGCTGACACATCTTTACTTTCTCGTTATCTGCAGCTGATGTCATAAAAACTATTAAATGACACTTTATTTCATCAATATATCTTGTCGTTGAGCTTAACCCACCCTGCCATTTGACCTGACAGCACTTTCTCAGCATCTCTCGCTGCAGAATGATGCAAAGGTACCTATACCTATATACCTATACCTATAGGTAGCTATAGAAAAATACAGTCGTCTGAGGCACAGATGACGATCAGGAGCTTCATGACTTTCAGAAGACTAGACATATATATATATATATATACAGCATATATAAAGTGATGTCTCAGCGGTGTCGTTCTTTTTTCGTCCTGGTTGTTTTGCATCTACAGGCACAGACTTGCAGCGAGGTACCCCTGATGAGAAGCATCTCTCTGCACCCGCTCTCACTGGGGACAGGCATGTTTCCATTAGGCCAGCTGGGCTCTGAGCACATCGGCTCTCCTTTAGGAAAAAAAACAGGCTGGGTTAGGGGGGCACTGCTTCTTGTTTCTCCTGTCCTCTCCTGCCAGCTTCGCTTCCCGACACGAGAAACCAGGGGCTACGTGGTGGCAACCAAGAAAACAAACACCAGTTTAAGGAATTTCCCCAAGGGAATCAATAAAGGTTAGATTATTATTAGATTGTTATTATTATTATTTTTTTACTGACTGCAGTAACAGGTGTGCAGAGACTGGAGACTTAAACTAATCTGTACTGGGAAAGGGTCTCTTCTTTTTTATTATGCCCTTTGCCAACTGCAGGTATTAAGAGTAATTCCATTGTTCTTTGGTATAAACTCTAGAAATCCATCGTGCATCTGTATGTTTTGGTTGCAGAAGGATTTTTTTTAATTCTCAGAATTAAACTGGCTGTATTGCATAAATGAAGAATCTGCTTGAGATTGACTCAGTTTGTGACTTTCCTGTTGTTGCATACACCAAAGAGGCATAACATTATGACCACCTGCCTAATATTGTGTTGGTCCCCCTTATGGGGTCAAAAATGCTCTGAACCACTGGGCATGGACCAGAGGACCTCTCAGGGTGTCCTATGGGGTCTGGCACCAGGACCAGGGCAGTGGATCCTTTGGGTACTCTGGCTTGTGCAGTGGGGCCTCTGTCAATCCAACTTGTTCCACTGCATCCTGCTGATGCTTGATCAGAATGGGCTCTAGGAAGTTTGGAGGTCAAATCAACATGTTGGGCCATTGTCATGTTCCTCAACATGTTCCTGATTGGTTGATGTTGTTGCCATGTGGTGGGGTGCATTTTCCTGTGGGGGTAGGCCAGTGACATTTGGGATTTCCATTTGCATGAG
>OMNN01040860.1:5844-18780 GCA_900302755.1 Chromis chromis
CTGATGGGTGCCACGATAGCAACCTAGTAAAGCTCAGTTTCTGTGTGAAAACATGTGAACAGTCCTGGATTCGTTAAATTATCTGTCACTATCTAATTAGATGAAATACAAATTATGTATGAAGAGCAGGTTTCTTCATTCCTTTGTCAACACTTATACCTTCTCCTGTCAAGACGTATTTCATTGCTATGTAACTGGGAATGTCTTCACAACAAAGTCTCGTCCAAAATTCAGAAAATGCGACCCAACTGGAAATACAACAGCAAAAAACAACAACACGTGGAATGGCAGCAACATGTGCAGGTGATGCAACAGGTACAAGGTGGCCAGTAGCAAACAAGAAAAGAGAAAGAAAACACACACAGCAAGAGTCGTGTATGGAGATATGAAGTGTTTGATGATGGACAAATTATAGACGCACAAAACTTAGAATGCAAACGATGTCAGAGGAATAAGTTCAGTTGTTACTTGGTATCTTGTGGGCAATGCTCACAAAGGCTAACGCTAGGCTAACACAGCATGAATGCATGATGTGAACAGGAAGGAAGGGAAGGACCCAACGATCCTCTTTGGCACCATTCAAACCTGGCCACAAAGGGCCCTAACAAACCCCATTGTGAGAGGGAAGGACCTAACGACTCGCATAATGAGGGGAGGGGCAACACACACCCAGCAGACTGAAACTTCTATAGTGTTAATGGCTCCTGAAGAGTATAAATCTGGAACTCCCAACCAGTCAGTTTAGAACTGATGAAGCCTCTTGGATGAGAGGTGAAACGTCTTCGAGCTAACTCAAGCAAGTCCAGATGCTACGATTGAAACTACGAGGATAACCAAGACCTGGATGACTGAGAATCTTCACAGACATGACCACAACATACTTTTTGTATCAAAAACTGACACAAATGCAGGTGATTTTTTATAAAAAAAAAGTCCTGTATGTGACCTTCAGAACCACTGGATATTGATAGAGCACAAGCATTTCAGACAAACAAAGAGGTATGTCAGTGAGGGAATGGTATGGTGAGTCAAAGCAGACAAAATTCATCCTTTTTCAAGTGTTTTCCCTGCTATACGTTACTTAACATATATTATGCATGAACAAGTAAAATACAGTGGTTTCAGTACCAATAACTAGTCTGTTTTCCTGCCAAAAATGCATTTGAAGCTTTTTCTTTGTAGGTAACTAATTTATACTGTAATCAACTATCAAGGTTTCTGGTAGACACCAACTTTGCAGTGACACCTCACCCCTTTTAATTTGATTGACGTAGCTGGGCAACTACTGAATGGATTGCCATGAAATTGTGTACATACTATCAAGGTTCCCGGCAGACGAATCCTACTGGCTTAGCCCTGATGTTTCCTCGAGTGGCACCATGAGCTTGGATTTTACATTTTTTTTGATGGGTGGATTGCTGTAAAATTTGCCACCGAGATTTCAAGCAGTTCAATCTGCTGATCCTTTATCTGCCGCCAAAATCTGATCGAACTTCATTTTGTCCAATGCTTTGTTTTACGATTACAAAAATCGTCAAAACTAATGGCGTTCCATTAGCTGAACTATGTTAAGTGCTGTTTTGCTGTATAAACTATAACAGTGAATGTGGTAAATATCAGTCCAAACATCAACATGCTAGCATTATTATTGTATGTTAGCATGGTGATGTTAGCATTTAGCTCACATGCAGTCAAGTCTTGTTAGTTGCTCTGTTTCAAAAATCGCTCATTGCTTCCACTGTGAATAAATGTTGCAATACATGATAAAGAACATAAAAAAAAACTTTCTAAAAGCACTGTAAGTGGGTTACTACACACACGACAAATGGAAGCACAGTATTAAGGTATATGTTGGCTATAACATGGATATTTGGTGAACAGCGGAGATTTGGATTGTTCAAGCTGATTACAGCCGACCTACCGGCCTTTAACAGCTATCTGTAAAGGTGAGGATTTCATATTCACAAGATTTCAGGTAAAAGTTTATGATTGGTGGAGCTTTGAGAGCAGGATGTTGATATACAGTAAAGCTACCATGATATCAAAAGTCAAAGGCTTAGTCTCTGATCCGAATGGGAGAAGAAAGCCTACGTATTAAATAATGTAAGTATGTGTGTTTCGAATGAATAAAAAACACCAGACATGTTTCTGAAAAATGTCTGTATTCCATCAACCATGATTTTAAAATAACAAGGATATAGTGCATAATTTTTTTTTAACATTAAGTATTAGTATTTGGCATGCAGGATACAAAGGCACTCAAATTGTACAGATGGGCTACTAGAGAAGAGTAAACATGAAAACATGGGTACAAAACAAGAATACAAGAAAGACAACACAGTAAGCTTCCAAATTATTCTTGGATACCCACACTGAATCTGTAGCGTATATTTTCAGACACAGTAATCTTCTCTGCTGTATGTTGGAGGAATGGAAGGAAGAAGAACAAGAAAGAGGACCAATTTACTGCAATATTCTCAAACACAGTTAACAACAAAAACGCATCAATAGAGTAACTGTTAGATGTCCAGCCTAGCCTGCTGTTTGGGTCTACCGAGCTGTCTGGTCGGTCCGATGCGTTTTCCAGCATGTGTGCGCTGATGCTGGCGCAGACCCTGGCGATAAATGAAGCTTTTCCCACATTCTCCACACTCGTAGGGTCTCTCTCCGGTGTGAAGCCTGTGGTGCACCTTCAGTTCCTCAGCTCTGGAGTAGCCTTTCCCACACACGCTACAAATGAAAGGTCTGTCTTTAATGTGGGTCTGATAATGTGCTGTTAGGTAGGAGTTAATGCGAAATGTCTTCCCACAGATGGAACATGCGAATGGCCTCTCTCCAGAGTGCTGCATCTCATGCAGCTTTAGAGAGGACGCCGTGTGGAAACCTCTGCCACACTGGGAGCAGAGGAATGGTTTCTCTCCGGTGTGGATGCGCTGGTGAATTTGTATGTAGCTTTCGTTGATGAATCTTTTGCCACAGTCAGGGCATGAGTAGGGTTTCTCTTTGACGTGGGTTTTCATGTGTTCTTCCAGCTTTTCTTTTTCGTTGAACTGAATGCCACAGCGGCGGCAGAAAAGAAGCTGTGATGCACTCTGTTCGACTGTGTCTGATTCAGCAGCTGTCTCAGAGTGTGTGGTAATGTGGTGTGCTTGTAAAGCTGACTGACTCTCACAGTCTTTTCCACATTCCAGGCACCGGAGAGACGATCGAATCCTGGACTCCCCTGGCAGAGACTTCAAGTATTCTGAGAGTTCTGACGCTATTGGATTTACCTCATCATCAAAATCCACAGCACCCTTACGACCTACGCAGAGAGAGAAAAAAAGAGACAACCCATGTTTCACTCTTTCTCCTTTTCAAGTTAGGAGTTCAATTTTGCGTCCCTTGTGTTTTACATTGAGTTACATACAGTATCAAGACGTCAGCCATAACATTAAAGTCACTGTGAGGTGAATAACATTGATTGTCTTGTTATGATGCAATTTTCTGCTGGGAAACCCAAACACTGTTACAAAGTATGTCAGCCAATGGCAGTGGCCTCCTCAACACTACAATGCACCACATCACACCTCAAAACTTCTCAAGAATGGCTCAAGGAACAAAGAGCTCAAGGCACTGACCCAGCCTTCAAACTCCCCAGATCCCAATCCAACTGAGCATCAAAACAAGCCTCAGAATATTCCCAAAAGTCATGTCTTCATGCCACAAAAATTCTAAGTTGTTTTGGCAGCATTAGGGGGACCTACACAATATTAGGCAGGTGGTCATAATGTTATGCTTGATCAGTGTATTTAAGTAGTAGTGTCTTGAAGTAAAAAAAAAAATTCCAAAAACATGGAAGGAAGGAAAACTGAAAGTTCTTGATATGTTTTGAAAAACGCTGAATAGGATGTGATTTACATGCAAGACCATTATTTATTGTCCTTTTTACCCAGTATCCAATTTATCTATGCAAAATGTTCCTAATTGTTCCCCCTTCAAAAATGATAAAGGAACACTCTGTTGAACAATGTCTTATATGACTTTAACAGAGCTTTCTGGATCCTAAGGTTTCTAACCTTGATGATTCCTCAGTGATCTCAGCAGTTTTCTCAGTTGGTGCTTGCAGATGACAAAAACACAGAAAACCTGAACTACAAACTGGGGACACAATAAAAGATGCATGATGAGAAATCTGTGGTTTTGAAGCTCCTATGACCATTAAAGGTCAGAATATTATATATTTGTTTAGGAAATTTTCTGTCATGTCTCCTTCAGCTTTGTGAAAGTAAATGATTAAATAATCTGGGCATCCCTCTAAGTAAAACTGTGACACACAAACAGAAGCCATGTGAAGAGTCGTCTTCTATCTTCTTGTACCCGAATCATTAAATTTGCCATATTCACAGCATATTTTCTCTCTATTCCCATCTCCTCTTCCCTCACTCAGACACATAAATTAGTATATTGTACCCATCACACCTGCTCATAGCCTCAGCATCCTTTTCTCCCAACAAATCTGCCAGATTGAGATAGATGAAAAGGCAGGTCCGGGACGCCGTCAGCGATAAACGTCTGGAACTTAGAAACACAGGAGACCAGCAGAAAGGACGTATAGATTAATCAGGGAGAGGGAAAGTAAAAAGGCGAACCACAGGCACTTAAAGCTCATGCGCTTAAGATAGTGGAGGTACGATGTTGCGGAGGGTGGCTCGCTTTGAACCGCCGCAGAGATGAAGGAAAAGTGATGCGAGGCCTTTTGTAGTGTGTTTGATAGCCACTTACAGTACAGTGTTATTGAACGTCTCTGCCGGGGCCTCTCAGGAGCAGCTAAATTAAATACATAACTAGATCAGATAACTTCACTCGAAGGAATACAGTCATAATAAGAAAATAAAAGCTTTTCATTGTGTTGCTGAATGACTGTGTGGGAGTTTAAAAAGAGGAAAGCAAATGAAGGTTAGAGAGTCTTTGGCTGTATTTAAATTCACTTTATTGTACACTGATTCACAGGATACTTAATTTTTTACATTTTTTCAGTGTTTTTTATGTGGCATAACAAATCAAATGAAAGCAACCTAATCTTGATTCTATATCTCTTCAAAAGATGCATCATTTTGAACCTAAAATGATCCCATTTATGGTTCATTTGGAGTTTTGTTGGTACAAAGTTTTACATATTGATGCCCCAAAGATGTCTGTCCAAAGAAGCATTAAATTCAGGCTTAGGGCGTCGATGAATCATCATTTTGCACAATCACTGACAGTCATATTACTGTAAAGTTCAAAGGTGAGTCACTGCATTATGAGATTTTCAGCAAAGCAGTGTTGTACTTTGGAAACTCCTGCTGGAAACACATTCATTATCCTCTTCTGAAGATATAGGGAAATCTACAGTATGTAGAGGACTTTATAATGTGTCAGGAGAAACTATTTACATCTGGTTGCTTTCTTTGGGCACTCGTCTACATGTATTATTTTTGTGTGTGAGAACATATAATGTATGTTAGTAGATAAATCATAGTGATCACTGTTTGTACTCAACTTTTTTCCTTGTATTGTTGAAAAAGGCTGCTCCTATTTTTATCCTTTTTTTTTTTGCCTTTAATTGACACTGGCTCTAGAGAGATAGCCATAGAATGGAATAGAATACACTTTGTCACTGCAATTTGCAATGAAATTTGTCAGAAATTAACAACAAAATCACAAGAAAATAAGCAGAAAAGGTACCTAGTCAGATGCAAACCAGGGACTTTGCTATTCATGGTCAGTGCATTAAAATGTGATGCTACTAAGATGCCCCAGTGTGTTTGTTTGATTTTGTTTAATTAATCAAGTAATTTCTGTCTATAAAATATAACAAATGCACATTACTATTTCCAATATAAGCCCATAATGGCAGATTTGAGATTCCTCATTCTGTTGAGATAAAAGTCCAAAATCCATTAATTTTAAGTTCACAGTGAAAATCAGCAATACAAGTTTACAGTTTATTGTTAATTGTTGTTATCGCTGACTGATGAATTGTCACAGAACTGTAAGTTTTTGCATCTATGATTTAGAGCTGAAATGATTACTCATAAGTCAATTAGTCAACAGATATGTAATCAGCAGTTTTGGTAATTTATTAATAATTTTAGTGATTTATGATCAGTTGATTAATCAAGAATATAACCAGTAAATTAATCAGTAATAAAAATCATTTGTTGCAGCCCTGTTAAGGTTGAATGCACAATAAGATATAAGTAGTGCAGACCTGATCTTCTTTTGCAAGTGTGAGTATGTTTGAGTTGTACAGTGTGCAAGTTTTACACTGAGAATTCTAACAGTCAAACAATACGGTGGAAAAGAAAGTGAAATTGTACAAATAGGGAGCATTTTGGACTCGAGTCTTTGATGCATTATAGCAGAGTGAGTTTCAGCACCACGGACAGATCCAGTCTTTGCATTGCAGCAGGCTGCTGAACCGAGCAGAGCCGTGTTGTGTGTACTGATCAGTCTGTCCTGGATCACAGATGCCTCGACTCAACCGGGTCCCTTGATCTGCTGGGAAGGAAGCCCGGCGATTTTTAATTTCATTTTATTTTATTTTTTTCGTGCACCAATGACACATTAATGAGGAAAGCACATTGTGCAGATCCAGGCACAAATTCCATTTAATTTAATCATCCCATACATCCACGTAAGCCAAAAGCTCAAATCCAATCCCATTAAAACTACTATTACAACTGTGGCCGGGCCAGTGTGGAGTTGGTTATTATTGATGGCTGAATGGATTCCAGCAATTTCTTAATAAGCACTGATTCATCATGTGGTCCACACCTCAAAACGTCTTCTGCATCAGGGCAGTGTCACTGTGACACAAAGTGGCTGCACGGAAGCAAAACAATGTTTGTGTTTTTAATTGAGTCGGTTGCATTGAATCAAAAGTTTAAGTTGATCTTTAACTTTCCAAGGTTTAGCTGCTGTTTGATAATCATTTCGACACACATATTTCACACCCACATCATCCCTCTGTGTATTTGTTTGACCTCCTGTCCTCGGCTTGTCCTCCATGATATGCATGAGATGGCTATTGACATGGTTATTAGTTGGTGTAATGACAAATACGCCCATGCATGTAATGTCTGGCCTGTTTAAGTATATCCATATGTAACATGACAAATGAGGTTACTGAGCAGTTAGCGCATTGACTCGTGTCTGCAGAGCCAGGCGTCACAAAGGAGCTGCTGGCTGCCGTTTCATCCTGGCCCCCAATCAACCCATCCGAGGTCCAGAACACGGGATGAATGCGGCTTTTCGGACAATAACACGGCGGAAAAATGTCACTATTTTTAACTCAGGTTTCCCCTCGAGGCTCACACTTCTGCATACTGTGTCTCCCCCTGTTCTAGTTCCACTTACTGCTCGGGCTGTTCCACCAAATTGTTTTTAATATAAACCCCCACCCCACCCCCAAAACGGTGCCTACATTTGCATTGCTCGCACACTTGAGGGAATCCAAATTGTTTAGGAAATTGCAGCGCTAACAGTGTTGAATTGCGCCGCTCCTCTGTGCACCTCCCATTGTCTTTCCTGTTTGGAGACTGTGTTGCGCTCTCCTCCCTGCAGAGCGATGGGAGCCCAGCGGAGACGAGATATCAGCTTCTGCATCGAGTACAGGCTCAGGAGTTTGCACAGAAATACTCCTGTGTTCAAACACGTTGTGGATACAGAGAATATTTAGTCTCATGTGCTCTCCCTCTCCAAATCGTGGACAGTATGCTTTGTATAATTTTTCAGGCGCTGACCCAAATCAGTGGAAATAACAGGAATAAATTACATACCGTTTCTCACCCACCTGAGGAGTTCATAACTAGTCATGCTGGCTAATTCACCTGCACATAAATTTGAGCGCACTGGCTGCTTCCAGGGAGCCACAACTGCTCTTATTTACTCTTTTTCTATTATTTCGAGGAACTAATAAAGACTAGATGAAGTAATAGCTCAGGATAATGGTCAAGGACATGCTTGAAAAGCTGATAAACCCACTTGCTGCTGCAGAATTGAAACTTCTGGTCGCTGTGGAAGTCTTTTTAGTCAGCAGGGTCTAAAAGTGTCATTTTACAATTAAACCATCTTTCCAAGGAGGCAAATCTTTTGCAAGCAGCATTTTTGAAGATGTAAAAGCAGCTGAATGAGTCAATATGAGTCTCGCAGTTTGTTAGATTAATGTGATAGACTGCAGGAACAGTCTGAGGTAGGAAGGGTGAACCAAGGCTTCCATTACCTGATTGGAGGGAGCTTTCTGAAGGAATAAGATGAGATTTCTCGCAATGGGAACGCAGCCCAAAACTTAAGTATGAACTGGAAGTCATCCTGGACGCACTCAGGGGTCTGCTGCTGCTTCTTCTTCTTCTTCTTCTTCCGCTGGTGGTTGCCGGGAGAGCAGGTTGGAGTGACATTCACCGAGGCTCACCCTATTGTGTGGGTGACAGGAAAAGCACTTTTAGCAGGAACATTTTCAGCCCACTGGGTGGATGTGATGGCGAGGCTTTCACAGTCGGTCAAAGATAGCCTGGGCTTTTTTTGGTTGAAATGCAGAGGCGTGTCTGTGTGTAAATGTGTCATGTGCATATGCTTGCGGATGCGCGTCTCCAGGAATTATCATCCATGTTTTGAAGTCGTGCTGCAGAAACAGCGGTGCCCAATTTCCAGTATTAATGGTCAATTACTGCCCAGGCAAACAAATATAAACATATTACACTCAGCCATTCTTAAACTTGTGTTGTGGTTTCCTCTCTTGTTATCTGTGTGCTAATCACAGTTTAGCAACATTTAAATCCTGTTTAGATGACAGGTGGTGTGTTGTTTGCTTGTGTTTCCAGCACGCACATCTGATAAAACCACACCCACACAGTCCCGGTGAAGCAGATTAGTGGAGCTTTTGAGAGTTAAACACTAAATAAATATAAACAATTGAGTTTTTTTTTTTCCACACTTGAATTGTTTAGCTGTAGCTTTATCATAAAGAGACTCAAAAAATTCATTAACTTTTCTTTCAAGATTAACTTTTGAGATACTTCTCTGATGTTTGAGCTTTGATGTTTTAGCATCATTTACTTAAATCAAATGAAGATATTTTTGTCTTGTTGTTTTATAGATGTGTTAAATGGATGTAAAATTGCACTAAAGTCCGTCCTGAGAGTGATGAACAAGTGATTTAATATTAAATCGTCAGCTATGAAACAGAGACTTAGATATCCTGAAAACAAGATTTAAGCTCAAAAAAGAGCTAAAAAATATTAATTTTATGATATGGCTTGTAATGTTTTTTGTTTACTAATGTGTTCGGTCCCAGCTAAACCCTGATGATGCCACTTATTTTCCCCCCACAGCTACAAAACATAGAGACATAAGACTGATTTCACAAGCTGAGTAGTCCTAACTTTAAGTAAACTGATTTTGTGGTGCAAATAATATGATGTTACAAAGATATTAATATAAAACTACAGATAACTGGTGCAAATAATTAGTAAACACTTCTAGCAATCACCACCAAAATCTAATAAGAACTTGCCATAACATAACTGATTCTGATTCTGATGAAAATCTAAATAAAGAAGCAGCCCTTTATCAGGAACTGAAACTAAGTTCCTGGTTGTCCTTGTTGTTGCTGCGGCGATGGCTTACAAGCAAAGCCACCCACCAGTCCTCATTCTCAACACCAACATATGGTAATAAACAAGGACCTCAGGCATCTCCTATTGGCTGCTGGCCTCACTGACATCATTTCACTCACTTGCTGCCAGTAGCCCACACGCTGGTGTTTCACACTTTGGCTCTAATCACTTTGATGATCTGGAGGCTTGACCTTTGCAGACTCATGTCAGACTTACACCACGATACCCTGTTTTCCCAGAAATGAGTATCACTGCCAAGCAAGTTCCAGTAAGCAGCATGCGTTGGAGAGAGTCAATAAATCATTGTTTTCGGTTTGTTTTGGCCAGATATTACCTATTCGGGTTAATATGGATCCATTACTAGAGCATGCAGTGGTGTTTTTAGGGTAGGTTGTAAAATACTCTACCGTGGGCTTTCATTTGAGAAAAGACCATTCATTCCCATCCTAATGAAGGACACTGTTGTATGAAAAATGGAAATGGACAAACATGAGAAATTAAAATAAGAAAAAAAAGCAAGGACATGACCTGTGTGTCCTCAGTGGTGGTTATTGTCCTCTGTCTAATTAATTTACGGCTGGAGATTCGTCCACATGCATTCTATAATGAAACTATCCTGAGGAGAGAAGCAATCTTGTGCTCATTAGTAACTCTACTATTTCTATTTTATTGAAGTTCAATAGGATGAATATCTGTAATTGGATATGCAAATCTGTACATCGTGTACATATCTTTGGCACAAGGTTCAGTGCATTGACAAAATAAATCCTGGCAGAACAACGAAAGCTTCATGAGTTTTTTTTAGATGTTATTAATATTCCCATGCAGAATGGTCTTTGCTCTGTTTCGAGCCTGAATAGAGTCATTTTGTGCAGATGTACATTATTCTCTCCGTTTGTCCTTTAATAAATCACTCTGCAGCCGACCACCACTACCATTCTTGAACTTTACCTCTCATTCACACTCCTGTCATTGTGCGTCGCTTCAGCCCTTCTGCTCCCTTCACTGTCTCCCTACGAGTTGTTAACTGTGTGCCCTGACTGTGGCCGGGCCCCCGAGGCAGCGGGGCTACAGACAGATGGCAGCACAGTTGCAAAGCCAGGGGGGTAAAGCGAGGAGGTTAGCTGGCGTGGCAGCGGGTAAGGAGGTGCTCCGTTCAAGGGCACATTGTCAGTCGCCTGGGTGAAAGGAGCAGGGGAGCTGGGGCGAGAAACCGAGGTTTGGTGGGGTCTGTGGGGATGAAAGAAGTCAAGTGTAGGTCTGATGTTATTTATAGGAGCAGTAAAGCACATGTGCAGGAAAGTACAGGACGTACTGTGATACATATTTTAGTTTTTGGGTTTGGTTTAGAAGTGCTAGCAGCAGGCTAGTGGCGCTGTGAGCCTGTGCTGCGATATTTATTCAGAATGACAATGCAAACATGTTACGTAATGCAAACTGTTGAATTCATAATCTTAATTTAGTGTGTTAGCATGCTAGCATTTGCTAATTAGCATGAAACACAAAGTACACTTGAGGTTGAGGTTTGTTTTGCAGGTATTTGGTCATAAACCATAACAGTGGATTGCCAAAATTTTGTCGAGATAATGGTGCTAGAGGAAGAAAAAGTCTAATACAAATCTATCCAACAGTTTTTAAAACATAAAAAGGTCGCCAAAGTCTTAAGGATTCATCCTCTGCGGACTATGAATGTTTTTTTTTGAAAATGTCCGGACACATGAGATATTTTAAAGGGTCAAGGGAATCTTCAGCCACTGGTGGATCTGAAGAAAAACAGGGCCGTTGTGTTAGAGCATTATCAAAGTCATGAATGTTGGCAATCCATGTTTTAGTTATTAAATATTTTAGTCCTGACCAGACTGACAGACCAATACACCAAAATGCTGTAGGCATGGCTAAAAAAATCAAAGTACCATTAGTTAATTGGGCAATTTCTTTAAATTGTCTGCTAAGAAATCAGCTTTATTTGTGCAAGCCAGTGCGCATGACTTTACCTGTTTTTATCTACACTGTAAATAGTACTGTAACTTGAAGGACAAATATTATTTTCTGAGTCACTTCAAGGCCTCTCAGCTTTTGCTCCAGATATCTGATTGTGTTTGAAAGGTTTAAACACCTCCTTGTAAAGTAAGATGTTGTACTTGTGAAGCAGTCAAATAATCCACAACGGTTATTAGCCCAGTAAACGACTGTGTTAATGGTGGAGTGCTGTTTTATTCTGATTTGCCTTTTTTTTTTAAACAGAATGAGCTTTAAAAACACACTCATTAGACGAGTCTATCAGGTGATTCGGGGAAGCAAGGCTCTGCTTCATAGAACCTCACTGCCGCTGATATCATCCCACTACTCAGTGTGATTCCCTTTCATTGCAAAAATCTGAATAGGTCACAAACAGATGCAGAGTATTCACCGCTCTCTCACATCCTTTGCTTTTTGTGGTTGTCAGTGTCAAAGCAAAAACTCAATATATCTGAGTGTTTACCACTTCATTATTGACAAAGCATTTATTTTATTAAAGTTACCTTTCATTTGCCTGCATTTTAACAGAAGAAGTGTTGATGTTGGTTAGGTCTCACTTGGGAGGGGGGATGTGCTCGGTGTATATATGTGGGGAGAGCTCTGGTGCTCCTGAATGTGCTGACAAGCTGGTTAAGTGGGGTGTGGTCCCTGGTGGCAAACTAACGCGCTCTGTTTTAGTGCTCGTGCCAAGTCACATTATCATATTGCCAACTTTATTCAGCTCTTAAATCATCTCTGGGCTGAAAGTGCATTAATGCAGTACAGAGTTAGGTTATATTTGAGTGCATTCCTGAGGTCAGCTGTGAATTGTGTTGTGTTTTCTGCTGGGAATTCAAAGCTGTGATGCCGCCACCTGATTGGAATTACACTGTGTACTGACTAGGACTATGGGTGTGCAGCAAACAGGCTACTGGTCCACTACATGAGCATGACACATGGATTTAATAAATCCTATTTGCATTAGCATATTAATTAGAATCGCACATCGCCGCCACATGGTGCATGTAGTCCATTCATGCTTATCTGACACACATTTCGATACATCCCCACACGGCGGATAATATAAATCTCCACTTTTCAACTAATTCCCGTCCAGACTCCTGTCATTTCCCTCCGAACAGCCACCCCTCCTATGAAAAATGAAGAGTTACTTGATATGCATTATAAATAGCCGCTCCGTGATTGGACGAGGCCAGATTCTCCTGCAAGCTCTTCCGTATAGCAACAGCCCCCTCCCATCTCTCCTTCTCGCCTCTCTCTTCTCCCTGGAATCCCC
>OMNN01040861.1:10664-30132 GCA_900302755.1 Chromis chromis
CTTTTTTCTGACCCCTCTTTATTAAAACCTACAGTTTAATGTGTCCGTCACTGTGCTTGATTCCTGTTCTGATCACTTAAACATGTTGTTTCTATAATGGCTTGTATATTTGTTATTACCTCAGCCCTCCCAGACATCAGTGCTTACCACCCACCTCACACACGTTACCCTTCGAGCAGGTGTGGCTTGCGTGCCTGTACGCCACGTCAGCGTCTGTGAACCTTTGTGTTGTGGTTTGTTTGTAGTGTTGACTTGGGGTGGGGGAGGTGATGTGAGTGTGGGGGAAATATTCTCACTGTTGTCCCCTGTTTAACAGGAGGAGCTTGCCATACTTAGGAGGCAGCTGGAGGGCAAAGACGGAGAGATGAGGAGGCTACAGGATGAGACAGGCTTCAAAGCCATCTCCCCTAGCAGTGCAGATCCCGCAGAGAGAGGTGGGAAAAGCCAGTCAAATCACAAGCCTCACTGAAGATGAGCATGCCTGATGTTTAATGTCTCTAAAGCCCTTTTCAGACATGGGATTCCTAACATTACTGGTTTCATCAATTGTTAAATTGACGGCATTCTGTCTTTTAGACGAAGGTTAACAACGTTAATGTTCCGGACTGCTTCATTCAGATGTCCTCAGGGCAATGGTACATATGCAATATTAGTCATAAACGTTAGAATGGATTGTACAATAAGTGGTGTATAATGCATAATGATGCACTTCTAGTTAAAAGACTAAATCTAAACTAATAGCAAGCTGGTCAAACTGTCCAAATATCTAATAGCCTAGTTTATTTATGATTTCCTAAACACTGAAAATTCTTTGTAGTGATAAGTTAACTAGTTTATATCGGTAAAATAAAAATATTTTGATAGCTGTGATGGAGTTTAGGATTCAACCTGATAAAGGCCGCTATGCAGCAAAGGATTTAACTGTAGCTTATAAAGTGTGGGTCTGTGACAACGCTTCTGTCTAATGTAAAGGAAGTACACAGTGACTTCCTTCTGACCCTTCCCATCTCCAAGTCGGGGATAATTTATAGTTATAAATAACTAATAACGTTTCTGTCCCACTGTGTAAATGCATACAGCTGCCTCTCTTTGGATATACCCATGTGGATCCTGCTACTGTTTGCTGCTGCAGGTATTTAATACGTTCGGAGGAAAGAGTCATGCAAACAGCTGGAAGCAACAAACGAAGCTTCAGCTGCTGTTAATGTTTTGTCAAAATCTGGATTGTTGACTGTCTTAATTGCAGTAAAGTTGTATCTTTGTGGACATTTCTGCTTGTAATAGATAGGACATTGGTAGGGCAAAGTGAATGAAACAGGTGTTTGGCATACAACAGTGTCTTTGGCGCTCTGTGTGATGTTTTTGGACCAATATTAGAGCTAATGTGTCAAAAAAAGCCTGGCCTAAATCGCATCACACAAATCGAAGTACCTTGTGTGTGCCAATCTATTAATTTGACTGTTCGCAGTTCCGACTTGTTGTCTTGAAAGTGATACGTGAAGTGTTAGTCGCAACTTGTGTGAAAAAGTGACCATGGTGTTGGTTCACAAATGAAGCCAACATGATCAGTTGCCGTGAAATTAAAGGAATGCATGTCTGAAAGGGGCTTAGGTTATGTAATATGAATGAGTGGTGATAATTGTTCATAATCAGAAGAATAATTAGGTTAAAGTTTTACTACCAGTTTTTGTTTCAATATTTTTTGTCCTGTTTAGTCTCTCATCCAGATGAAACTCTTAGAAAGAGGCTGAAAGAAAAACGTAAGGGGGTTTTATGCTTGTGTTTATTACTGCACTTGATTATTGCACCCACCCCAACCCCTGTTTGCATGAACGAGCATGAGCCATCTGAACTCTGCTTGTCCATTATAACCCATTGGAGTGCCAGTACCTGACCACAGAGCACTACATCTCAGTTAAACTGTTTAACTTTAATTTTTCTGATTTTTGAATGGAACAAATCCAGGTCTTCCATACCCCCTTATCCCTGTGTTTTTAATGTCCCATCTAAAACAGCAGCAAGAACTGTTGGCTTTGTGTTTTCAGCAGGAATGAGGAATGAACTGTGTTGTTTGTCATAACTATTCAGGCTGCTCACTCATCCTTCTCACTGATGTCCTCCCACAATAATCACCTCCTATACCCCTCAGTACCTCTCCTCAAAGTCCTCTAAACCTTCCTTTGCTCACACCAACAACCAGTGTGTGCCCTGCTAACCTGTTCTGTCGTTGTCCTGTTCAGTGTTGTCTCACGGTATCTTTGTTGTGAGTGCTATCTTTATGTCTTTGCTCCATCAGTTATATATATGTATATATTCACTTACAAAGAACAGTTTCATTTTCACTCACAGCACACACTCCCCCAACATGACTGCACATAAAGCCACCCAGATTACCACAATTGGCCAGCAACGACACAAACAATTGTCTTTGATGCGTTTATTGAGCACACCCAATAAACATTCACTTTACCATTGGAAAAAGTAAGTGAACCCTTGGATTTAATAACTTGTCAAACTTCCTTTGGCTGCAGTAACATCAAAAAAACATTTCCAGTAGCTGTGTATCAGATCTGGACAAGTTTAGGAGGCATTTTTGCTTCAGCTCAGCCGTATTCTCAGGATGTCTGTTGTGAATTCCTCTCTTGAGGTCACTCCATAGTATCTCTATTGAGTTAATGTCTGCGCTCTGACTGGGCCACTACAAAAGGAGGATTTTCCTTGTTTGAAGCCATTCTGACTAGATTTACTTTGATGTTTAGGGTCATGACTGTCCTGCTGCATCACTCAACTAATGCTGAGCTGCAGCTGGCAGATAGCCACTCTGACATTATCCCGTAAGATACCTTACTTAGGAGAAACGTGGGAATTCCCCTCCAAGTTGGTGAGCTGTCCAGGGCAAGGGACAGGAGAGCAGAAGAAACTTGATTGTTATGTTTAAAAGGATGTTTTCATGTTGTCTAGTTTCATCAGACATCAGGCCGCAGCACTAAAGCACTGAAGATGCCTTTTTTTCCCTTTTAAATAGACAGCCGTGGGTTCCTCTGTAGTTTCCTGCTATGAACACCAAGTCTTTCTTCTAGTGATTTAAAAGACACATGAATAGAGATGTTAACCTGCTCCACTTATTCATTTAAGCCTTTAGCTGTTACTCTGGAGTTCATTGAGCATTCTGGGGAGAGTAGCCTCAACACTAAACCATCTTTCTATATAGACAGTTTGTCTCTTTCTGTGTCAATATCAAAACAGTGTCACCCTCTCCAGCTTTATACAAAAGAACATTTGTGATAGGTATGGTTCACAATGGTAAGTGTTTCTCGTGAAAGGCAACCTCAAAGTGTTGCTTATGATATTTATATGTGAAACTAGCCCAGGGGTTCACATACTTTTTCCAGGCTGTGAATGTATACATTATGTTTTCAGTATAGACTTGATGATTTATGTGTTAACTGTTAAAATGACATGTGATGCTTAGAAATTAAGTAAAGATCTGACCAAATTTACAACAATGTTATACATAAATGCAGATAATTTCATTGGGTTCCTTTTTGTTTCCTTGCCACTGCATATATCTCAGACACCTTCAGGCAAGTTCAAAACATTGAACAGTGTGTTAGTTTCCTACTAGTGAACATGTTGAAATATCTTTGTTTACGTTTACTCATAGATAATAATAAAGCATAAATAGAAAAAGAGGATTGTTAATGTTAAGGGTCAGTGCTCACAGAGCCTTGTCAGAGTGTGTGATCTGAAAAGTGAAGATGTTCTGGCAGAGTTAAATATGTGAAACAGTTGCTCAGAAAAGGAAATTGTGTGTTCAAAGCATTCCTAAAAAACAGACCATGTGGCTAAATGACAGTCAGTAATGTTGCGGCCTTCACATCGTAAACACTACAGTTCTTTGTCTGAAATCTGTTTTTTCCTCACTAGATGTGGAAGTGCAGAGAATGAAAAAGGCAGTTGAGTCGTTGATGGCAGCAAATGAAGAAAAGGTACATATTACAAGCTGTGATTCCCTTTGCATCAAATGTACTATATATATATATATATATATATACTTTCTGCATCATTTTCATTAAATTGTCTTTTCCTTTGCAGGATCGTAAGATTGAGGAATTGAAGCAGTCGCTTTTGCGGTACAAGAAAGTTCAAGACATGGTGATGTCGGTGCAAGGAAAGAAAGGTTAGACGACAATATTACGTTATATTAATGTTATGTCACAGAGAAATAAGTACTTAAGTGAGTCATATTGGGTAATCTTTAGATTTTACATGACAAACTATATGGTCTCATCTAATTCATTGTGCACCTCAGAGAAAACAAAGGATAATGAGAATGTTGAGAGCCCTGGAGATGGATCCATCGCATTCTTGTGTATCAACTCTTTATCTTTGGAGTCTGAAAAGCCAGAAGTTACAGATGTTGAACAACTAAACAGGAAAAGCCCAGACGAGGTTTGTACAGCATTACATGATGTGATGTCAGAAATGAAATCAGACTGAAGATGGATGTATTTAAACAACATGGTAGATGAGATGTACATAATATCACAGTTACAGTGTTTCAAAAGTGAAGAGTGTGAGAGAAGATGGTTAAGAAAGTGTTCATTGGAAACCATACATACTGTTTAGTTTGTGTCATTTTTCAAATGTATTGGTAATGAGTGGTTGACTAAAGTAATATCAGGTGTACTGTGGGTTTTTACCGTTTTCTCTTCAAGCAACTTCACATCTTATTAAACTCTAAAAGGCTCAGTAAAACACTCACACTCACAAATACCTCACATTAATTTCACACTTTGGAAACGAGTGTTGAAGGGCTTGACAGCCAATTAATTGAATAACATCCTCTGTCAGTTCTCTAAGCGTGTGTGCAGTAGATGTTTTAAGGCGATACACGCTTTGCATTTTTAAAACTCCTTATTTTATCTGTCTTCTTATTCTGATCCATGCTTAGCTGGAGAGCCTCAATGGACTGAGTGAAGAGCCTTCGCCTACACCCAGCCCCTCTGATCCAGAGCGAGTGTCAGAGTCTTCACCAACAGATATAGAAAGGTGAGATATGTAAAAGATTTTCTCTCTCATTCATTGCTTTACTCCAAATCAGACTCTAGCGTAGAGAGAGACTAATGTCTTTTTTATAAGGAAGATACTGACCTTTTGTGACTTCTTTATGGCACTACTTATTTACGTGATTGGGCATTTTATTTACTCATGTGTAAATGATGTGTCTGATTTGAAGGATTTACACTGTAGCTGATGACACTGGTTGGCACGTATTCATTTGTCTGGGGCAGCTCATTGGTTGCATGTGGTGTTGTGCCACATGTTTGACTTTAACATGCCATTGTCCTCTGTCTCTTACATAGTTTCCTGTCACACTCCAATGCAAAGTGAACACAATAGTATCTTTTCATCAGTATGAGACATGGTATGGCACACTCAAGTGATAAGAGATCTAACCAGTTGGAGGATTGTTCATCACCTATGCTAATAAATAATTTATTTTCTGCTCGCCATAATAACTGTAGTTTCTAAATCATTTATAGGAAGTTCAAGTGTGTCGGCCTGCTAAGTGTGTTAGCAGGCTGACACATGTTTTGCTCATTTGCTCCAGTCATTAATCAGAGTGTGAGGAAGTGTCAGTTTCACCTCTCAGTCTGTGAAGTCACACGTCAAAAGAATGTGTGTAACAAAGGTTTCTTATATCCTGTTGTCTCACACTGCTGTTACTCAGAACCATGTAAGACAAACATACATATCTTAACTGAACCGCTATATCTTGTGGATTGTCATTTCAGCAGCCAAGATGCCCCCAAGACTGTGAGCCAGGACCACCTGGACAGAAGCAATAATGACAAGGTAAGGGGAAAAGTTTTTGGCAAAACAGTTGTTTCATGTTTGCCAAAAACTTTTCAGGAATATATTAATTTCTACTTTTAGCCTCACCAAAAAAAAATCTACTTTGCTCCACAACCTCCAGTTTAATATGTGTAAATGCAGATTTTGATAAGAGAAATGTGTTTGGTATCTCAGAGTACAAGTGAAGAGATCAGTAAGATGAGTGAAAAGCCTCCCATGAGTCCCTCTGCCACATTGCCTGCCAGCACAGACGACGACAGCTTTGGCTCAAGAAAGGCTCGTTCATCTTTTGGAAAGGGCTTCTTCAAGATCCGTGGGGGAAAGAAGACAAACAGTACCCCTAACCTTGGTGAGAGCAAACCGCATGTTCTGGCATCATGTTTTTCATGTAATCGCGTGTGACATTAACCTAGCTTTGGAACTGACTGGTTGTTTACTAGAGGGTGCCATTTTCTTGGAGGTTTTTCTTTCACCATGGATGACTTTTTATTTTCTCAAGCCACACCCATGGGATACGCTATATGGACCAAGACCATAATTTGCAGCCCACACAAACTGTGGTCCCCATTTAATTATGAAAGTCTGTTTCTGTGTTGCAGTATGCCCTTCGTCCTGTGTATGTGTTTTTTTGTGTGTACTGTATACATGTACATGTCTGTGTTCCACCTCTCCAATCCCGTTATTATTTCAATCATAATGTCTATACTCTTGTCTTGTTCTTTTTCTGTTGGACCCTGTGTTGTGTGCACTTTGTAACACATGAAGACCGCAGCAGGAGTGCGAGTGCGCCTATGCTAGGTACAGTATAGACTGCAAGTCGTGGTAGGGTTGCAGTAGTTCTCCGAAGAAAGCAAAGGAAGCTACCGTACATATCCTATATCTTTGTGCATCTATGCCTTGTCCAGTCTATTCAGCTGACGTGTCTTTTTTAGTATATTTCAGTAGCTGCAGTGCTTTAACATCCGCAACCTCATCACTACCTTTTTTTTTTTTTTGCACAAATGCTGTCTGTCCAGCATACAGTATGTGTATGTTGTGTTTGTTGAGTTGCCTGTGTGCCTGCATGCGTTTGCTTACACTTTTTCTTTCCGTCAAACCTTCCACAGACACAAATCTGTGTTGAGATCCAGATTAATAGAATGAAGGATTTATTTGGATCTTAAAAACCAAAACAAAACAACTAATGAATTAAACTTTTTTAATATTCCAATCTTAGTCGGATATCAACATGTATGATGCATGCATACTAGAGAGCGTACTGCTTTTAATGCCCACTGCCATGACCTCTCAGTCTGTCTAGGTCTAGGAGTGGTCATGTGTCTGTCTGTGTTTTCTGGGTCTCTGCATTGGCCCTGTGCAGCAGCTCTGTCTCCACCGATCAGTGCATGTCTCCCACACCGATGCTCATGATGTTGATGATGATCTGTGGGCATTGTTTGTACAGCTGAAACAGAGCGACAGGGCACTGACCATCTGGATTTGGCTGGGCTGCCACAGAGGTCAGCTAACAGCGACAGCACACACACACTCCCTACGACCCCAGAGAGCAGGAAAAAATCCAAAGGAATAAAGAAACTGTTTGGGAAGTAAGTAGCAAATGACATGAAAATCTTTAACTGGATTGTTATTTGACAATAGTGGGGGCTTTTTCCATTTGGAGTTTCACTGTGAGGATATTTTCAATATTTACACTTGAATGTTTTATTTCTTTAGGCTAAAAAGAAGCCAGTCTACCACATTTAACCTGGATGACAACCTACCAGAGGGTGAGTTCAAGCGCGGAGGAGTTCGCGCCACAGCAGGACCCAGACTGGGTTGGTCTCGTGACCTCCAACGAGTCAATAAGTGAGTCTGTGTGTTCAGTATGTGTAATGAAAGTCAGAAAGTGGTTTCCTTGTCTTGAATCTCTGTTGGACAATGAAGCTTAGAGATAATGAGCAGTCTGTTAGAATATCAGAAACATGAAAAATGCATGTACAATATCTCACAATTAATCCTATATTGATTTATTATTTGTTTTACGCTGCCTGTATGCCTCTGAAAATTTTGACTTTTCTAATTTCTTTTTTCTTAGTGACGTGGATGCTCCCTTTGCACGCTGGTCAAAGGATCAGGTTTGTGACTGGCTACAGGTCCAGGGTCTCGGTCTTTATGTGAACATGGCTCGTGTGTGGATCTCCTCTGGACAGACGCTGCTACAGGCCTCACAACAGGACCTGGAGAGGGTGAGATGAACCAGAAGAATTTAATAAGTTTACTGATGCTGGTAGACAGGCAAAGTATTCTTGTGCTGAACTTACTGTTTAGTTCTTGGGGGATGGTGTGTGTAATCCTCACTTGTCTTCTTGTGGATGTTTCAGGAGCTGGGCATCAAACACCCGCTGCACAGAAAGAAGCTGCAGCTGGCTCTGCAGGCCCTCGGCTCAGAGGAGGAGGATAATAAGGGAAAGCTGGACTACAACTGGGTGACAAGTGAGTACTCGCTGCCAGTTCAAGACATGAGTCAAGTTATCAATGCTCTGCTGGTCGAAGGGCCTATTTTTGTGGGAGTTTTTTTTATGCCTATTTATTTATTTATTTATATCCAGTTTTAATCATATTTCGGTGTCAATTTCATTTTGTTCTTACTAGCCTTTCTTCTTTCCGCTTTCTCAGGATGGCTGGATGACATCGGCCTGCCTCAGTATAAGACCCAGTTTGACGAAGGGAGGGTTGATGGTCGCATGCTGCACTACATGACAGTGGTGAGTGTTGACAAGAGACATGTCCTTCCTTCACACACCCTAGGCCTGATGACTTCAGTGCCATCTCATGTTAGGATTATTGCACAGAGGCTGATGAGCTCCAGTGGAGGCGGCCTGCTCCCACCCTTTTGATATTTGTGACAATGCTGAAGCCTTTTTACAGCAGCTGCTGCACCAAAGACTTAATTTTTCTTGCTGCAACAGTCATCGGCTGTTATATTCTTTTATATACTTTCTGCATCTACGAGTACGCTATGGTCCGCTAGGGTCAGCATGTCATAAATTTCGTCATCACCCAAGTCTGTGAGAGGCATCTACTCTACAAGGCCAGTGGTGTCTATGCACGGAATATTAAGATGCCAGCCTACTGCCTATGTGTGGAACAGAATCCTCTGAGTAACTAGAAAGTAGTCTAATAAAAACAATTGTGCATCAATGCTGTCCACATTTCTCCGTGTGTGTGTCTGCAATCGAGTATAACAAAGTAAATAAGTCACTGATTGTTGCTTTTTCCCTCAGGATGACCTCCTATCTATGAAGGTGGGAAGTGTCCTTCATCATCTCAGTATCAAGAGAGCTATTCAGGTGCTTCGACTCAACAGCTATGAGCCCAACTGTTTGCGCCGTAGGCCGTCAGACGAGGTGAGTTCAATTTGCAGCAGAGAAATTATTTGACAGGGCTTAGCACCTTGTACTGTTTGACATATAAACTTTACAACACAGCTGTCTGTAAATGTACTCTGCCTCTAATGTGTGATTTCTTCATCTTCTGTTTGTACTTTGTGTCCATAGAACAATATTTCGCCCGCAGAGATTTCCCAGTGGACCAACCACAGGGTGATGGAGTGGCTGCGGTCCGTGGACCTCGCTGAATATGCTCCCAACCTGAGAGGCAGCGGCGTGCATGGAGGCCTAATGGTGAGAAAATTAGGTGGGCAGTTTACCTGGGAAGCAAATATTCTCCCCAAATGTATCCTCTCCTAATACATCAGCTTTCTGCTCAGGTTCTGGAGCCACGGTTCAATGTGGAGACCATGGCTTTGCTGCTGAACATCCCCCCCAACAAGACTCTGCTGCGTCGCCATCTTGCCACACATTTCAACCTGCTCATTGGCTCCGAGGCCCAGCAGCTCAAACAGGAGTGTCTTGAAAACCCAGACTACACTTTGCTTACTGCCACCACTAAGGTCAAGGTAATGCAGGATACATCGTCTATTCTTAATACATTTTCTTAATGAATTGTTGTTTTTTTTTAAAGCTGGAATGGTTTTGAAAATGTGTAACATATTCAAACGTCAGGATCTCTGCAATAATATTCTTTACATGGAAATTAATTTTACAGAAAGCACGAATTAAGATAAAGTAAAAAGACAAGTAGATACTTAGTAAATGATCATAGTAGGTATGTTTATGTGAATGACACTGCAATTGTGTCGTGGCTAAAAAATGGTATTTAGTTATTAAAAAGTTTAGAATGGACCCTGAGGGACATGTTCTTTTGTGTTTGGTTGTATCTAATATTTCTTTGTGCTCTCTCTCTCTTGGTTCATACCAGCCAAAGAAACTATCATTCGGTAACTTTGGCAGTTTGAGGAAGAAAAAGCAAGATGAGAATGAGGAGTACGTGTGTCCAATGGACGTGGAGATGCCAAAGGGTCGAAGCTTCCAGAAAGGCTTCGAGCTCCAAATCTATGAGGATGATCTTGACAGGCTAGAACAGGTTAGCAAGTTTTTGAATTACTATTTTTTTTAATCTAATTACAGATACAGTATACACCAGCTTATGTTTCTGTATTGAATTGAGGGTCTCAGTTTATTGAGTTGGATGTGTCTTTTCACAGATGGAGGACTCTGAGGGAACTGTGAGGCAGATTGGAGCTTTCTCTGAGGGTATTCAAAATCTGACGGTAAGAATCTCAAGCTTCCCCACTACACAAACTATATGTGGCTCATTGAATGCTTTAAGAGTGTTTGCTTGTGAAACTGAATCTTTTCCTCTCCTATGCCTTCTACCAGAGCATGCTGAAAGACGACGAATTCTTTAAAGAGATTTCAAATTCACCAAACCCCAGTGTAACAGATGACGACTCCAACGCATGAGACCGTCAGCATCAGACCTGGTCCTGCTGTGAATGAAACTCTGTGCCAACCCTCTCCACTTGCACACTTGTCTCAACAAATCCCAAGAATGCTCCCGCAGATCTTTTTAGTGTTACATTCAAGAAGAGCCAAAAGTATTACAGTGTCTGTCATTTTGTGGATTTTAAACGATGGTGTTTTGAAAGCCTACAGTCCAGTGGCCACTATTACTCCTGAACTTTGTCTCCAGTACTGTCGTCTGATGTCAGAGGGAACACTTAGGACAACACCACTGCTCGCCTGCCAGCTGGTTTCTGGAGATGTTTTGTACTCTGTTATATACAGGCACCTTTGTGTTTATGACAGAACTGAAGTGTCAACCAGCAGAAAACGACATCTAGAGAATACCGTTATAGATTTAATATATGTCTTTGAAATCGTCTTCTGACTGTAGAGATATTGGAGAAAAGAGATGAACTTCATAGAGGTAGAAGACTTCATAGAAGTAAAATGCTGAGACTATGTTCCTGTTTTTTGAAGTTAGTGTAAAATTATAACTCCAAAACAGCTGCTATGTTTTCTACACAACTGAACCCTGCTAATTAAAAGATAATGGTCTTATATTTTATCTAAAGATTTTCAGTAGTACTCCTGCATTTGCACATATACAGCACAAAGCCTAATGAATATCATTGCATGGAATTGAAAACCAACACATTCATATAAGAGCTTGTCATTTGTTTTACTTTTACCATAAAATTATTTTAAATAGAAACCTGCTGGCTGACACATGGGAAAATGTTGTGGCATATTAAGATTAATGAGATGGGATAATGTCTGGTTATTATTCTCAAAGTAATAATATTGTAATGCAACTCGACCACACCTGAAAAAGTAGATTGTATTGTTGTTGTTTTTTTACACTTATACAAATATTAAGATCAATAAAGTCATTTAAATAAGTTTGTATTTTCCTGAAATTGACAAATCGACTCAAACTGCGAGCATGGAGGGAGCCATGGGGAAGTTGCTGATGTAAAACATGGACGTTAAGAGTTGAGCAGCCTATGTGATTCTGAATCCTTTTGTACAGATGGAAGCATGAATTAAAAGTAATGTCAGTTGCACTTTTCTGCATTTATGTTATAGCTCAACTTTAAACACGTTGACCGATAGGAGAAAGCAGCACAGAGCAGACTGAAGGACGTGAGCAGAATGTTAGGAGACAGAGAAGGACAGGATAATGAAGTACTACATGAAAAACAATCCAAAGGTAATGACACTGCAGTTAGGATTTGAGTTCAGTTTGACCACAGAAATGTTCAGAAAGTAAAACAGTTGGCAGTGGCTGAATGATGGTGTACAATTGTCACAAAAAATGCCAGTGCAAATTGTGAGAAGACATTCAGACTGAATTAGGAAAGTGAAATAGAATTGGTTTGACTGATGCACATCTTTTTTTCTTGGGGGGCAGTGGTGGAGCAACAGGTTGAGCCCCTGACTACTGATCAGAAGGTCAGAGGATTGAACCCCACTACGGCCGCTGTGGGGCCCCTGAGCAAGGCCCTCAACCCTTGACTGCTCCCCGGGCGCTGCACCGCGGCAGCCCACTGCTACTTCTACTAATATGTATAGTAGGATGGGTCAAATGCAGAAAATGAATTTCCCCAAGGGGATTAATAAAGGTTAAATTATTATTTTTATTGGACCTTGAGATGTTATCTTTCACAGTTTTCCCCACTTTATGCAGCCATTTATCTCAAGAGGGCTCTGTACAAAAGTAGTATTAGTAAAGCAAATTAGTAACACAGTACAACATCAACTGCAAGTAAAACAATGACTTTAAACCTAAATCATAGAATCATAGAGACATTTCCTGGCTTTCAGTTTTTGAATGAAAAGTTAATGAAGTGTCATGAGTTGCTTACAGTATTTTAAGTGGCTCTTCCGGCTTTTCTCTCTTAATTATTTCCCGTCTCTCTCTCTCTCTAAAAAACCCCCAAACAAACAAGAAAAAAATGCAGACCAGTAGAAATAACAGTGAGAATATTTGGAGATTAGAATTAAATAGATGAATTGTTCATTGTGCTTTTCCCCCCAAAAATTGTTTTACTGAGAGAGCTCAAATGTTGCTACTGTTTATTTATACCTCCTTCTGCTGGTTTGTCCTCCATTTCCTTGTTTATTTTCTTATTCTTATAATTTTATCCCTTCTTTTGCATCTCTCTGCATCGTTTCTCTTTGTTTCTTTACCCTTCATGTCTCTTCACTCCTTTCTCTCCTCTTCTTTTCTCTTCTACCTCCTTAACACACATCATTGATTATTCATTCTAAGTTTGACGAGACATAAAGCCTTGTTACAATTCAGTTTAAATTGTGAGTCCTGATGGTGTGGAAAAATAAACCTATTGGGCCAGTATTACGTACAGAGCAACCAGCCATAATGGAATGAAAACGAAAACCACCATAATGGAATAAAGAAATTAATGTTATTTGGTGACATTTTAATTAAACATAGTAATGTTATGAATATGCATCATGTGGGCACAACAAAACCTCAAATAACAGAGGGTGTGAGCATTGACCTTACTCTATAGTTGAATAGCATCGAGGCCTGCTGCTTTACAGTTTTTCTCCAGTGTCCTGATTAATTTTTTGGCACTGAGGGTTTCAAATTTGCAGAAAAATACTAAAACGGAGCATTAAATATCTTCACTCTTACTGCTCCAAACACACACCAGCCTTCAGGTCACAGACAAATATTGCTCTCCACAGATTTGCATACACATTTGCATGTGCACAGCCTACATTATATATAAATGTGCACACTGAGGCCACAGTTTTTCCCCTGTGATTGTGATCTCTTACAAACCATGTTGTGAAATGGAAATGTTTTTTTTGAAGTTGTGATCATTGCATCACTTCTTCTGTAAAAGTAGGCCTCATGTAAAACCAGGGAGAAGATCTGTATCCTAAACTAAAACGCCCTCTGGTGGTTAAACGTGGGCCTTTCTCCAAAGCAGTTCTTAACTTGTCCAGATTTGCCCATCCAGCCCCTGCAGGATATAAACCGCTGGGAGGAGACTGGACCTTCAGCCCAACATATAAGTGAGCACTCTACTGTAGTCCGAGCTGAATGAGTCGAGACTTCCAAAAGATATCATGGCTGCAAGGTGTGTATTTTTATTTTTGTCCTAACACTAAACTGAAAATGGATTTCAGCCCTGTGAAGTTCAGTTTAACTACATTATTGAAGTGTAAAAATATGTTTTCCCCATGTTTTTTTGTGATATTAAACCGCAGACTGAATGTCAAAAATGTTTAAAATGTGTGTGATATGCAGGTTCTTTGGATTCCTGCTGCTTTCAGTGTTTCTCAGCGGACTGAATGCATCAAGGTACAGTAGCATGTATTAAATTTCCTTTTAAAGTTTCCTGTATTTGTACAGGATTTCTGTATTTACTTGCCTTATTTCTTTTATAACAGACCAGCTATAAACCAGGAACTATCCAATATTTTCAATGAGCTGTGGAGGTTGGATGTGAACCGCATGACACCTGGGATAGACTACACAGTCTCTGTCCAGGTATGGTACATTATATCATTCAGACAACACTTATCTTGAGTTTTTTTTTATTTTTACAAAGTTATATTTATTCTGTGTTTGAATTGTCCAGGGTAGAGCTGGTTTCGTAAGCCAGGGCAGCCATGTTGTGCACGATCACGCCTCACAGCCTCTATTCTCCAACGTTAATGAGAACAAACTGAGCAACACAACCACTTTCTCCCGTAAGTGTGTATCTGAGACAGATGGCTTCTCACTTAACATTCAGGGTTTTTGCAGACTTCATTATAACAAATGGGATTTCTGTGCTTGCAGGCTTCATGAGGCTCCTGGACAACTATGAGCGCTCTACAGGCGTGACGGAACGAGTCACTACAGAGGAGCTGACAGAGATTAATCTCTTCCTGGATGCCGTCTTAGAGACACAAGTCATGAAGGTATATTGACATGTTACAACTAGCTGCATATAACTTTTAACAGTTCGGATAGTAGCCTCTACTGCAGGCACTTGTTTGCTTTCTTCGGCTTCTCAGTGTAACAAGATATTGCATATTGCATTGTATAGCCAATAAGAGTTGTTTTGTTTCCCACTGTCTGTTGTTTCCTACATTTTGTGGGTTTGAGGCTGCAGCTGAACTCCAGTGGGTGATTTGTCTCTTCCTGTTGCACTGAACACATGACTTCATAATGTTAGAGAGAGAAAAAAAAAACATCTGTGTGCAGCTGTGGAATGCTGTGCTGGCCTCCACGGTCTCCCCAAAGAGGATCACTGGAAAAATGTGGACATGCAGTACTTGTTGTATCTGGAAGAAAGACATGTTTGTAAGCTGGACCTGATGACTGTAGTGGATGTTAGGACAAACATCTTGGCTCTGCCTCAATAGAGGACAGATGCGGATTATAGCATTTGGTTCCCTCTGTTAATCAAGCTACATTCACACCATGGAACTCTGCAAGAAGCATCATTTTTGTTGTTTTCATTTATTAATTGAATGATTAAACATGTATTTGTCACATATACACTCATGCACATATTCATAGAATAAACATAGTGTGTGCGTGATAAGAGCGACCAAATGTACATAAAGCATGATTAAAAAGGAGAATTATGTGACGACTAGAGTTACAAAAGAACAGCATTGTATCTAAGTGAGGTCTCACTATATTTCTTCTTGACTCTTTTTATAGCAGACCAGCTTTAAACATGTCAGTTTATCTCAATTTCTTAAAGATGGAATCAGGATTTCAGCAAAAACTAACATTCTGGGAAATATAACAGGAAAATGAGGCCTCTAGTCTGCAAATTGAAAGTTTTTACCTGCTTAAAAGATTACAAAAATACTTATACTCTGTTTATTCAATCTGTTCTGTATTGTAAGAAAGACACCAGAATCTCAAATAATAAACGTTACTTCTCCACAGCGGGCTCATAAGTACCTGGTGAGCAAAGGAAAGTCCAGCTCCGACTTGAGGCTGTTTAAGAATCAGCTCAACCTGATCTGGTTCCACCTCTACTACAGGCAGAGAAACACAGGGTGAGATGTGAGATGATTGTGTGTGTTTCTTAAACTCAACATTAAGCCATTGTGTGTACAGAAAGCAGTCAGGGGATTTACTAGCACCGTGTAAGAGATTGTGTAATTGTTTTTTTCTGTGATATTTCTGAACTAAAACATCTCCAGTCTGGACTCCTCTGGATTCGAACATGTCTTTGTTGGAGAGACAAAATCTGGAACAGAAATCGTCGGTTTTCACAACTGGGTCCAGTTCTACCTGCAAGAAAAAAACAGGCACTTGGACTATAAAGGATACAAGGCCAGAGATCACGACTTGGTGAGTGTAATAGTTCACCAGAAGCTTTTATTTCTGAATTCTGCAGTGTTAACACGTTTCTGTCTGCAGCCTGATCACGACGATCACGTCCTGAACCTCCAGTTCAGTTGGCACGGTGTGGTCAAGCCTGTTGGCAGCGCCTTCATTGGGACCAGCCCTGAGTTTGAGATGGCCCTCTTCACCATCATCTTCCTCATGAACACAGAGAGAAGCACCACGGTGCTGGTCAACATTGACCAGTGTCAGATGGAGCTGGTGGTCATCCGACATGGACGCTCCCTCGGGACGGCGTACCCCAAACTGCTCAGCAGCAACAGCAGACATGTCAGGCAGCACTCACACTGATGTGGAGGGTCTGAATGTGTCACTGTTTTAGCTTCTGATACAAAATGATATGCACTTGAGAAGATGTCTTTAAATAAAAGATGCTTTCAAAGTCAAATATTTGGTGTTTTTGTGCAATTTTTGGGCAAATGATAGTTTTCTAAGCTTAAAAATGCATTTAAAGTCCTCCTTTGCAGAGATGCAATGAGTTAGGTTGTGAGGATGTGGAGGACATGCTCAAATCCTTCAAAAAGGTAAAACTGGCAATAACACATTGATGAAATACTCCATTACGTTATATTATCGTAAATAACTGACCCTAAATTGTTCTCATGCATAAAAATAAAGGTTGTATTTGTGAGGGATGATCCCAAGAGTGTTACTGATGTTTGCATAAGAGCTGTGTTTTATTGCTGCAGCTGGTCCATTCGGTATATCTGCTTAAAACTTACTGTTTCTTTGGCAGAATTCATTGACAATGAAGTCTGTGGATTATTAAGAGCAAACTTCTGGGGCCAAACTTTGTCCAACTCAAGTCACTGGACTGGATCCAAGTTTTGCAGGGGTTTCACTGCTGGCAGCTAACTGAATATTTCACTTTTCCAGCTGTGTAAATAGCGTCTTTTTGTTCTTCTTCTTACATAACAGAGAACTGAGGCCTAATAAATGGATATATTAGGTGTGAGGCTGTTCAAAGCCTCTGCCTTTATTGCTCTGGGACTTTAAAAAACCCAAGACTTGTTTTTCCTTTTAGTCTTTTGAAAGTCACGTTCCATGTTAAATTCTCAGATCTCATGATCTAAAAACCTGGACAATTTATACCAAATAAAATACAATTTAAACCAAACTTGTCTTCATGTCTAGGTATCTACCTAGAGGTAGGTGAGAAAATATTCTGAATTTTATTCAGTTTTATTTTAATGTTTTTGAATGTTGCAGTAAGTTGATCTATCATATTATTAGTAATTAGTGAAGTAAAAGTGTTCATTCTAATCAAGTACCAGTTCTTCAAAACCACAATTCCTGCTTACAGGCTCTGTTTGAGTGGTTATGTATTGTTCATTCATTAATTTAATACAGAGGCCTCATTTAGCCAAGTACAAAAATGAAAAATGTAGACCCACAAATAAAAATCTTGGATAACTATAACAATTCAAATATTAAAAGACAAAGTTTGTAAAAAACAAACAAACAACAACAAAACAACAACAACAACAAAAACCAAAAACAATTTAAGATAACTAAAACAACTAGAAGTAAAGTAAACTGAAACTAATAGCAGCCTTAAAGATAGAAATGATAAGCTTTAGATTGTTTTGCCTGTTAAATCAGATTGCAGGTGCATCTGCAATGTAATCTAATGATCCGTGTGTACAGTAAGGGCTGACATTATAAGGCAGCAAAAAATAAATATAAGAGGGTGAAAAAATAGTATAAGGGCCCTATAAATAAATAAAACCCAGTATCTTTAGCACCAACTGGCTGCACTTGTGTTGAATTAGTTGAGTCACTTTAAAGGGGGTGAATACTTCTACAATGACTTATTTCACATTTTAGATATTTAATTATATTGACATTACTTTGTAGAAATCGTATTTAATTTTGACACAAAACACTTTTTTTTTGTAAATGTTTGCCAATAAAAACATAATTAAATTGACCGTGGTTCAATGTTGAAAAGTAATAAAAGGAAAAAACTACTTCCTATAAGTATACTACTGTATCACTAGTAATAGATCTTTATGAACAGTGATAAACAGTCCATTTCAGAGGGCACCAGTAGTTGTCCACTGTTAACCTCTAGATTTGGCTCTGCCAGCTTATTGGAGAAATTTATGCTAAAACGTGCCAAAAATATACCAAAATATGCTCAGAATCTGTCAAAATGGACCAAAAATATGCCCCAAACTTGGCAAAAGTGTCCAAATATACCAAAATGAGTCAAAAATAAGCCAAAATTCTCCCAAGCTGTATCAAAATGCGTTGAGACTACACCCAAATAAACATTAATTTGTTAACAGGAACAGCAAACTTCAAAAATTTGGGTCCTGACCGTTATTAATATAAACATAGTGGGTCCTGAGGCTGGACCAGTTGAGAACTACTGGTCTATACGTTTTGAGTGTAGCAGATAAAACATCCACGGTTGCTGTTTTGTTTTTATCTGAGCAGAGGCGGAACTCTTTCTTTGGTTCCGCCCGCCCGCCCGGAGGTTTTACGTTGGAACACAGGGGAGGAACACATGCTGGAGACACTTCCGACGCCGTTTATCAACACTGACAGTACTGGCAGAGTTTTATGTGTTTACAGTTGAACGGTGGAGTTAACCATGGAGGTCCTGGGGGGAGAGTTTAGCGACATGAGTCCTCAGGAGCTGGCGGCTCCTGTCAACACTGTGGCGGTGAGTTTGAGGAAGAAACGACGGAAAGTTTAGAACCACGAGTACCGAGAAGCTAACGTGGTGGCTGTTAGCTCAGTGCAGCTCAATGCACAGTGTGGAGGTGTTTGTGAACCAAGCTGCTGCTGGTGTATCAGTGTTTGTAGTTTTAGCACAAAATAGTTTACTTATTTACTTACTGTGAGCAACGGTTAGCTGTTAGCTTAGAGATATTTTTACAACCTTGCATTCAATTACAACTGCAGAATAAAACATGTAGCAAGTAAATTAAAATCTGATGTGCTATTTGTCTTTTCTTTTTTTACAGGAAAAATGGAAATTGTTACCAGCCTTCCTGAAGGTAACACAACAGCTTTGTGTCCCGAACTTTGTACTAAATTTAATATATTTCTTCATATAATACTGCAAACAGTAGAGGGAGAATTAATAGAAATCCTCATGTCGTGGTGTATGGGATTTTATATTACTATATCAATGTACAACATGTGCATTTCCTGAAAATTAGATTTTTTTTGAGGGGGAGAAAATAGCCAAATAAGAAACGTATGTTTTATACAGTAATATAAAAATACCCCGGGAAGTCAAGAAAACTAATCACCTTAATGAAACAAACCAAAACAAATGCATCTAAAGTCTCTCTTTGGTCATTGATTAATCACCCAAAAA